>PVKH010036694.1:0-11556 GCA_004027955.1 Chaetophractus vellerosus | reverse complement strand
CAAGTCATTGGACAACAAGTGTCACCAGGAGCCACCAGAAGCTGAAGAGTTCAGCAAGGATTCTCTCCTAGAGATTTCAGATGAAGCATGGTCCTGCCAGCACCTGGATTTCTGCCTTCTGGCCCCTGGAGCTGTGAGAGAATAATTTCCTGTAGTTTTAAGCCACACAGTTTGTGGTACTCTGTTATGAAAGCCCCAGGAAAAAATACAGATTTCCATTATGAGTGGTGAAGGATTATGGAGATTTGGGAAACAGGAGATCTAGGGAAAAAAGGAAAAATAATTAGACACTAAAAATAGAGGGAGAACAATCAAGGCAATGATGAACTGATGATGGAAGAAAAATTCAGAGCAAGAGGTGGAAGAAGAGGGCTGATGGAGAGATAAGTGCTGGGGTGCTCCAGTGAGCCTACCTAGTGGTGCCTGCTTTTCTTTCCCTGGCTGTCTCCCTACAGAGTAAGGAAGTATATTCTTTTATAAAGAGAAGCTTGCCTTCTTTGCGGTGTTGGAAGTCTTACCTAACCTCTATTTCTTTTCTTTGGTCTAAATTCTTTTAACCTGATATACCACATTAAATCATTAGCTTATTCAACAGTTATTCATTGAGTATCTGCTATGTACCACATGTGGTGCTGTGTGTAGCAGTTACAGCAGTGAGTAAAATCTGCATAAAGCCAAAAATATGTTGTACTTCTTCTGGTCTGCCTTTGATGAGTATTCTACACATGTTATGCCTGCCAGAAGTGCCCACAGCTCCCCTGTGAGCCTTTGTGGACATGCTGGACTGGATTTCTTGGTGGAATCTTCACTGTGCATAACTCTAGGGCACACTATTTACATAGCCTGCCCAATGTTAACTCTGGGGGTTGTGTAAGAGACACCTCTGTCTACAAAGAAAACCATACCTCAGAAAGACACTTCCAACCAGAGAGAACAATTCTCAGATGTGCCCTTGGGAACCAAACTTTTGACAAGGCTGTCCTGGACTGCTGAAATAGCCGAGCTAAGATCCATATTTTCCATTCTTCAGGTGAATGCAGCCTGGTGTATTGTGGAACTGAAGGAGGTGCTATAGGCTGAATCTTAGAATATGACAGAAGCTTGTTTTGATTTACCTGTCTTTGTTTCCACAACAACCTCCAGGAGGGAGAGATGAAAAATAAATAAAAATACTAGAATATGTAGTATGTTAGAGAGTGTTAAGTGTTACAGAGAGCAAGTGAGCTGAGAAAGGGACATCACCCATTTATCTCTCAAGTATATGGAGCACGTACTAGCTACCATGCCAGAGGAGACAATAAACAGAGCAGACGATGATTCTAGCACTCATAGAGCTTGCATTCTAATGAAGGAGAAGAATAAGTAAAATATATAATATGTCAGCTAGTGATAAGTATAAAGAAAAAGCAAAATAAAGCAGTGAAGAGAACTTTGAACTGTTGGCACAGGGCAGGAGATAGCTTGTCATTTTAGAAGAAATGGTTGGGAAGACTTCACTGGGATGAACTTTAAGTGAGGTGACCAGATAATTTATTGTCCAAACTAGGACACTTTTGAGAGCAATAGGTGGTGCTGTTAACAATTATACTAGAGCAACAGACTTAAACTGGGACTATCCCTGAAAACTATGGCTGCCACAATTAATGAATAAAAATACAAACATCCAGGTAAATTTGAATTTCAGATGTGTTGTAATTTTTTTTATTATAAGTATTTCCCTTTGGATATATTTATTTAGTTAACTATGAGTGGTTGTCTGTCCTGATATAAGCTTATACAATGGAGAAGAGTTCTTATTACTTATATTAACATCATTTCTTCTATATAACAACAAATTCATCAGGGGTTGATTTTAATTGCTAGCATTTAATTGATTTGGTTGAGCTTGAGCACTTTCAAAATTAGTGGCTTCTTTAGTTCAGCTGTATTATTAATATTTACTCCACAGGAATCATTTCCTGTTTCAAAGGAACTCTACTTCTTTGGGCTAACTTTTACATTTATATTGAGATAATTGCTTGGGATAAATTTAAGCTTTAACTGAAATCTTGTTTTGTTTTTTCGATTGGCTTTTCACCTCTACTTATAAACGTTCTCATTATTTTGCCACATAGATGAGTTTTTTCATGTAATTGTTTGTAAATAGCTCATCTGGTTTCTGGGTTTTGTGCTAAATTTCTCTGTTTAGAGTATTCAAGTTAATTTATGATGAAAAAGGAAGAAAATTTAATCCTTGCCATTATTTACTAAGAAATATTCTTTCATCTTTCCTTTATGGTACATTACTATAGTACCTAAATAATATTTCTCTTTCCCATACTTTCTTTGATTATTAAATGTTTGATTAAATATTTAATAGTAGTAGAATTGGATAAGTTTGGGCTAGCCTTGCTCAAAACGGTAAGTATTGAGTGAAATCTCCTGGGTGTATGCTAGTGCCTTAAGGTAAGCCAAATTCATCCAGACATACCTTCCAGCATGTTTACCTGCCATGACTTATCTTCTCTTATATCCTTAATAAATATTATGTATATTGAATTAGGATTTTTATTTGAGGAGGGTAATGACCGGTGTGTGAATTTCATAGCTTAATTTAATTAAGCTCTGTACTCTCAATTTACTACTAAAAATTCTTTTGGTCTTTTTAAAAAAATATGGAACACTTCAGAAATTTGCATGTCATCCTGGCCCAGGGTCCATGCTAATCTTCTCTATATGGTTCCCTTTGGTCTTTTAGTCTCATAAAGATGTGTTTATAAGATTCTCTGTAATGGAGAATGCTTCCACCTCATAAGCCTCCCTTTGACCTATAGTTTTCATGATGATGATAATGCTTAACAGAATATATTTTAAGGACTTGAAGATGATGTTTGTCTGTAGGCAGAATCACCAAGTGGTGGTGATGTTCATCAACATTTGTTTAGTATAGAAATGGCTCCTCTAGAGAGATATAATGCATGTTTGAGGGTAAGATGTTGATAGTAGTACTCTTGAGAAAAGAGTTCATTACATTAGTTGTTTAAGGTTAGGGCTAAGCATAGTGGGGTATTTAATCCCAATTTGGGTCATAGCTATAATGCATTTATAAATGTTAAAGTGACTTTTGTAGTGTATTTTTTATTTCAACTGGAGTTTTCACAGCTAAATTAAAGTTTAACTTTATTCCTTGTTTATCTTAAGCATGTTTTACACAAAATTTTATTGTTTTGGGTTATCATATGACTTTGGTCACTGGCATGAAATATATCAACCCTTATATGCTGCTTCATATAACTAAGTCAAGCTTTCATTGATTTCTTAATTTTATCACTCTTTTGCCTTGTAGGGATATGGTTGAGCAAGGCTTAAAGAGCTATGTATTGAGAGAGCTTGGGTTAGAGTTCCCCCCTCACTAGGTTTGCAATGATTAACAAGCTGTGACTACATTCCCCCTGACATACATTGAGGAAGGACAAGCTCCCCTCTTAAGCCTATGTGTCTGAAAGCATGGCACTTCCCCAAAGATTGAACAAAGAAACCACGTGGAGGTGGGACTAAAGTGAGATAGAGTGTTTCATTCCCTCCACATCAGAGCATGACCTCTTCCTACAGCATTGCAAGAAAACACAACTCCCTAACCCACTGCCTTCTAGCCATACAAAGGAAAATTTTCATCTCTAGACCCTCCTATTGGCCCCTGCACCTCACTCAAACCCTTGACTGCTTTCCACCAACCATCATTTCCCCACCTAGGAATGTACTGTATAAATTCAAATCCCTCTTTTCCAGGGGTGCCCTAAAGTCTATTTTTCAGATCCCCTCTGTTGGTAGAGCTTCCCAATAAAATTTTGGCCTGCAATCATCAGTCTTCATGTAGCAGTGAGTGCTGTTTATCCCAACAATGTTTGCTTTTTTAAAAAATATTTTATGGTCTACAGGGTATACTCAGGAATATGGGTGCTTGCATATGTAATTTCACTACAAATTAATAAGAAGCTCATGTCCAAGTTAACATGCTTATGGAGTTATGAAGAGCTCACCTATGTATCTCCAATCCTTTGCTTCAAATTATCTGTAACAAAAGAAAAAATTCAAATCTTTAGAAAAAAAATTTAGTGCTTTGTCAGCATCATGGAAGGGAAAAGTCCTTCATAATAGGAATTGAAAAAAGTTTAGCTCATCAAGTCAGATTTTTTTTCAATGTAAACAGTGAAATTTTCTTTAAATTTAAAATTGATTAATACATCTTAAAGAAAAAATTGAGGAGAAAGGTATTAAAGTTAAGGTTATTAAGTTGTAAATTTCATATAAGCCTTACAGTAGCCTGTTTATAAACAGTGTTGCTTTAGGGGTTTCAGAAGCTAAAACTGTTTATAAAATGCAATTGAAGAGTGGGTGTCTGCAGCTCAGTAGGTGAGTTCCTGCCTCCCATGTACAAGGTCCCAGGTGAATCCCTGGTACCTCTGTCCCCCCAAAATGCAATTGAAGGTATATAAGAGAACTTGGGGAATTAATTGTATACAGTTGTTAATTTATTTATGTAATTTAATTTATATCATGTATATGCATGTGTGTACACATGTACAAAACTGTTTTCCTTCTTTTCACCAAGCTGCCAGCCTTACTTCCCAGCATACATCTCCTTTCCCCCATCCTGGCCAAGGTGAAACTAATCTTGAAACTGTGAGAATACAGGAAAAAGACAAAAGACAACTTGGACATGAACCATTTTATATATAAAACTCATCCCTAGCCTCTCCCTCCTCTCTCCCTCCCACCCTGGCTACCCAGGTAGATCTTTTTCTCCCTCTTCTCTTCCAGCCCTTAGCAACCACAAGCAGCCTGACTCCTCAAAGGAAAAAAATCTGAAACAAGTGGTTCTGAGGTTGCATTTAAGACAGTTTGTAGTCTTTAAGGGATGGGAGAGAGGAGGGAGATAGGGATCTACTCATTTAGGAGATTCCCAGTACAACCTCAGTAAATCGCTCACCCACATCAGCAGTCAACTATCATCCAGAGTTTTCTCTCCATCCTACTCCCAGCCCTTTAATGTCTTGCCCTCCTCTGTTTCATGGGGTTGAGTTCTACTCCCTCTCCCCTGCTTTATAGCAGCTCCTTGAATAAAGACATTCTTGTCTATTCAAATATTTGGCAGTGCATATGGGGTTACATTTTATATATAAAGTTATTCTGCCCATGAAGCATCAACTAATTACTACCTGTTGGTAAACAGTATTCCATCAAATCTCCACTACAAGTGTTTGAATCTGTTATGGCCTTTGCTAGCCAGAGCTGAATCACAGCATCTCCAAATATTAAAAATGCCAAATGCATGAAACCACAGCTTAGTCCATCAGGATTATTTATTTAAGGGGAATGAGTGGAAATTTTAGATGAGACAGCTATGAATAAAAAACCAGATACCAAGTATAGTTTCAAGAAGGAAATCCCCACTTTAATTGACCCAGAGAAGATCATTAATTACCAATTCAGGCTATTGGTTACTAGAAGCTGCTTATTAAAGAACAATACTGGAGATGATATGCATGTTGAAAAGGATTGAATTGATAAGCTGACTAAGGATTTAATATCTGGAGTAAAGAAGTGCTGCTTGTAAAGAATGCCCATTAGGACAATAAACATATGTATGATTATTTTGATGTGTTTCATGTGTTGACTGGGTGTAAAGTTCTTTTCCTATTTTTTTTGTTTAGTTTTGTATCTTTTCTTTCTTTTTCTTTTTCTCTTTCTTATTTTACATTTTGGAACATATACTTTTTTTTAAAGATACATAGATTACATAAATGTTACACAAAATTATAGGAATACCTATATGCCACACCTCCCACACCTCTGACAACCTCCTAAATAAACATTCTTCATTAGTGTGGCACGTTACCTGCAATAGATATACAAATGTTGGGGCTTTGCCACTAAGAATGGACCATAGTTCACATTGTAGACAACACTCTCTTCCACACAGTCTGCATATTATATGATGATATAAAATGGCCTATATCTGTCATTGTTATGTCACTCAGGATAATCCCCAAGCCCTGAAAAAGCTCCTGTGTTATAAATGCTTTATGGTCTCCCTAACCACAAAGCATCCAGTGGCCAATGGCTCCACATTAATGCTGTAATTTCTTCCATTGTGTGAATCACAATAAGTCTAAAACAGAATACCAGTAATTCCACTATAGTCCATAGCTCTTCCCCAAATCCTGAGTAGTCTGAGATGGTGATGACCACTCCATTTCCAAATGAGAGGGGAATTATATCCTTTGTATAAGATGGATGAGATTATCCTGCCTGCAGCTGCAGACTCTCTCCATTCCCTGGGGTAGCCGTTGTCCATCATCTTCTCCCCACTAGGTGTCCTGGGTGAGTCCATTGAGTTGTAGAGCAGGAGTTGCAGCTCCACTGAGCTTATGGACCCAGCTGGCACATGGAGAGCCCAAAGACTCTGCTACCAGGAAGTACACCTAAAACTACAGCACAACATATAGGTTTGAATAGAAGAGATAGATGGACCATGTGGGGGGAAGACATATTTGAAACAGACTCTGTCACTTTCAGGATAAAGGATTCCAAATCAGGCCCCACTGAAAAGGTACCAAACTCTGGGGCTATCTGCCCTGATATAGGAACTGGATGTCACAAGAGACCTCAGGAGTCCCTCTGTTTGGGGTGATATCTGTATTGGAAGCCTATGAGGTCCTACTGAGATGTGTATATGTGTTACCTCGGGATGACCTCATGACTCACTTTGAAGTCTCTTAGCCTTATGAACTCATTTGTGTTTACCTTTTACCCCTTTTATTTGAAGTCTTTTTCCAGTCATATTGCCCATTGGCACTTGTTAGTACTCCCTCATTGCCAGGGATGCTCAGCTCTGGAAGTCATGTCCCACACTGGGAGGAAGGTAATGCATTCATATGCTGAGTTTGGCTTAAAGAGAGGCCATATTTGAGCAACAAAGAGGCTCTCAGGAGGCATCTCTTAGGCACCTCATAAGAAAAGCCTGTTTCAATTTCAAGAACAAAGACTCATAAGGCTAGTAGACAATAACAAGTGCCCATGAATGGATCATCCTCCTTTGTCAGACATTGCCCCTGCACTTGGGGAGCTGTTGTTACTCCCTTGGAGAATATGACAGAGATCTTGAGGATGGGAATTCAGTATTGTGTTATTTATTGAGTGATTCTCCAGCCCCTGTGACCATGCCCCATGAGCATTTGAACAATTTTATGTACCTTTTATGTATGTTCAAGTGAACATCCTCCCATGCACCACCAACCCTGTCACCCCCCACCAATGATCCTCTCCCACTCCTGTTATAACCCTTCTGTGATCTGAAGCTTCTTCAAAAATGAAGCCAATACAATAGCCAAGTACAATTAATAAGAAAATGAAATAATAATTATATTTAAATGTAAGAGACAAAATATTTGAAAACTTAAGAAACAACAAGTAAAAATAAAATTAAATTAAAGGATTGATTTATTCAAAAAATGTGAAAACATAAAAAATATTAAAATTTTTTAACATTTTGCCTTTTATCAGTGAAATATCCAGTGTCCAGTCTTTTCCAGTGTCACCTTCCCCATCTCACTCCTCAGCATCCCACCATTTTTCATTTAATTTTCAAGGAAGTTTTAGGTCACAGCAAATTCACACACTTAATACTAGACACTCTCATATACTCAACCTCCTCCCCCATTCCCCACCCCACACCAAAACTTTTTTGTATATCGATGGCAGCACCATTATAACTTTTATACAGATATTGAAACATAGCTATCAAACATTTTCATTGGTTCACAGCATGGTCCACATTTTAGATCATACACTTTTATAAATTTTGATGATATGCACCATGGCCTGTGTCTATCACTACAAACCAATGCAAAACATTTCCACTGACCACTAAATACCCCCTGTTTACCTCACTGCGTTCCTTCCTCCCACTCACCCCAGGGCCCATAATGACCCCCTAGCTTGATTCTTTGGATGACAGGATTTATACTTACATGAAACTAGGTGTCTTGACCCACTGGTTCACCCCACCACTAGTAACCACCCCTGCTTCCAAGAGTTGCCCACCTGTCTACTTCTGAGTGAATCAGTCCTCCAAAAATGGGGAGTCCATCTCTATTATTCTCATTGTGTGGGTCTCCACCCATGATATGACACATTATGACAGGATGAACACTCCCACACTACACAGAAGCTGGCTCCACTTAAGCCCCACCCCAAATGCCCCCACAACCAACACACCAATGCAGTGACACCACTCCATCACATTGCCCCAAGAGCACTCCCACCTCTGCACTCCCAACACCCCACCCACAAGTCCCAGTTGTTCACCTGGTCCCTTTGCCATTGCCCCCCCAACATCCTGACAATCCATCCTACTCTCTCCAATACACACACCCACTAACCCTGCACCACCAACACCAACTCTATCACCACCCACATGTCCCATCCCCACATCACACAACCACACTCCAACAGCTCACCACAGATTACTATGGGTTGTGTCCCACAACTTTCTCTTCTCTTTCTCTTACTTGTAAACCTATCTTTCAGACCCTAGTTCTCAGGAACAGCTCAATTTCCTTAATTCATATCAGTGAGGTCATGTACTATAAATCCATTAATGCCTGGCTTGCCTCACTCAACATAAGATCTTCAAGATTCATCCATGTTATCCCTAAAGATGTAAGTCCTTTACATCTAAAGATGTAAGTCCTTTACATCTTTACATCTAAAGATAAAAGTCCTTTACATCTTTAGTTAAATTTATTCCTAGGTATTTGATTTTTTTGTTACTATTATAAATAGAATTTTTTCTTGATTTCCTCCTCAGATGACTTGCTATTGGTGTACAGAAATGCTACTGATTTTCAGCATTGATCTTATAGCCAGCGAGGTGACTTAACACCTTTATAAGATTTAGAAGCTTTGTTGTAGATTTCTCGGCCCTCTCTCTGTATAGAACCATGTGGTCTGTAAATAAGAAAATTGTCCTTCTTTTCCAATTTGGATGATTTTATATCTTTTTCTTACCTCAGTGCATGAACAGGTACTTCTAAGACAATGTTAAATAAGAGTGGTGATAGTGAACATCCTTGTCTTGTTCCGAATCTCAGAGGGTAGGCTCTTAGGATTTTCCCATTGAAGATTATGATAGCTTTGGGTTTTACATATTTACTCTTTATCAAGCTCATAAAGTTTCCTTATATTCCTATCTTTTACAGTGTTTTTATCAGGAAAGACTGATGTGTTGTGTCAAAAGATTTTTCTGCATCTCTAGAGATGATATTGTGATTTCTTTCTTTCAATCTGTTTATGTGGTGCATTACATTGATTGTTTTTTCTTATGTTGAACCATCCTTGCAAACCCGGGATGAAACCCACTGGGTCATGGTGTATAATGCTTTTGATATGTTTTTGAGTGTGGTTAGCAAGTTTTTTTTTTTTTGAGATTTATAGCATCTAGGTTCATTAGAAAAATTGGCCTGTAATTTTCCTTTCTTGGCATATCTTTGTTTGGCTTTAGTATTAGGGTAATGGTGGCATCATAGAATGATTTAGGCAATGCTCCTTCTACTTCAAATTTCTGGAAGAGCTTAAGTAGATTTGGTGTTAGCCCCTTCTGGAATGGCTGCTAGAATTCAGCTGTGAAGCCATCTGGTAATGGTCTCTTCTTAGTTGGGAGGTTTTTGATGACTGAGGCTATCCCTTGTAATTTGAATTTTGAGTTTGTCAATTTCTACTTTCATCAGTGTAGGCTGCTTGTGAGTTTTTAGGAATTTGTTCATTTCTTCATGCCTTTGTCATATAATTTTTCAAAGTATGCTCTTATGACACTCTTTTTTTCAGTGGGTTTAGTAGAGATATCCCATTCTTCATTCCTTATTTTGTGTATTTGCATTCACTCTCTCTTTTTATTTGATAATCTGGCTAAGGGTTTGTCAATTTTATTGATCTTATTGAAGAAAGTGCTTTTGTTTTTTTTAGTTTTTTCTAGTGATTTCTTATTTTCTATTTCAATTAGTTCTCCTCTAATATTTGTTATTACTTTTTTCTGCTTCCTTTAGGGTTAGTTTCTTGTTGTGTTTTCAATTACTCCTGGTGTGCAGTTAGTACTAAAATTTTAACTCTTTCTTCCTTTTTAATATATGCATATATGGCTATGAATTTCCCTCTCAGCTCAGATTTGGCTGCTTCCCATAGATTTTGATATGTTGTGTTGTTGCTTTCATTCAATTCCAGGTAGTTACTGGTTTCTTCTGAGATTTCCTCCTTGACCCACTGTTTTTCTAAGAATGTGTTGTTTAGCTTCCTTATCTTTGTGCCTAATATGGTTTTCTGGCCCTTAGTGATTTCCAATTTCATTCCACTGTGCTCAGAGAAATTACTTTGTATAATCTCAATCTATCTGAATTATTGAGAGTTGTTCTTTTCCCTAGCATGTGGTCTATCTTGGAGTATGATCCATGTGTGCTTGAGAAGAATGTATATCCCGCTGTATTTGGATGTAACATTCTGCATATATCTATTAGGTCCAGGTCCTCTAATGTATTATTCAGGTTCTTTGTTTCTTTACTGATTCTCTGTTTAGATGTTCTGTCTAATGATGATAATGATTTATTAACGCCCCCCACTATAATTTTAGAGGCATTTATTTCTCCATTAATCCTTCCAGTGTTTGTCTCATGTATTTTGAGGCACCCTGATTAGGAGCATAAATGTTTATGATTGTTCTCTCTTCTTACAATATTACCCCTTTTACTAATATATAGTGTCCATCTTTGTCTCTTATGATAGTTTTGCAATTAAAGTCTATTTTGCCCGATATTAGGTTAACTACTCCTGCCCTTTTTTGGTTGTTGTTTCCTTGTAAAATTGGTTTCCAGCCATTCACTTTCAGCCACATTGAATCTCTGGGTCTAGGGTAGGTTTCTTGTAGACAACATATAGATGGGTCATATTTTCTTATCCATTCTGCCAATCTGGGTCTCTTGACTGGTGAGTTTCATCCATTAACATTCAGTGCTATTACTTTCAACGAATTTCTTACATCAGCCATATTTTGTTTCGGTTTATGCATGTCATATGTCATTTTTATTTCTCTTTTTGTCTTTTTAGTTGTTCTTATGCTCTCCTCCATCTCTCTCTCCTGTTTTTTCCTTTCAACCTGTAGTACTTCCATTAGTATTTCTTAAGTGCAGGTTTCTTATTGGCATATTCTCTTAATTTCTGTTTATCTGTGAATATTTTGAACTCTCCATCATTTTTGAATGGCAGCTTTGGTAGATACAGAATTCATGGCTGGAATTTTTTTTCTTTAAATACCTTTACCATGTCATACCTCTGTGTTCTTGCCTCCACGGTTTCAACTGAGACATCAGCACTTTATAATATTGTGCTTCCCTTGTATATGATGGTTCTCTCTTCTCTTGCTGCCTTGAGTATTTTCTCTTTGTCTTGAGCATATGACATTTTGATAATTATATGTCTTTGATTTGGCCTTTCGGATTTATACTTTTTGGGGTGTGCTGTGCTTCC
>PVKH010036693.1:0-11536 GCA_004027955.1 Chaetophractus vellerosus | reverse complement strand
TGTAAGCTAATTAAGCAGGAGGAAGAAATATATTTCTCTAAGAGAAATTGCAAAGATCTTATAGGACAGATATTAGATGAAAAAGAAAATTAGATCTTAAAGACCAAGAGAGACAAATATGTGAAGGAAAAAAGGACAATTGCATGCGTCTAGTTTTTCTTAAAGAGATTATTCAGAAAGAAGGAGGTGAATTAATTGTTGCAAGCAAGAAAGAGGACTGAGGCCCAAAGAATCCAACCACAAAAAAAAAGGGCAAATTCTCAGAGAGCAGATTGGTTCCCCAGAAGCAATCAGGTTCCAGGAGGCAGTTGAGGAGTACCCCCTTAAAGCTGCAGAGGGAGAGCTCACAGGAAGAGCAGTTGGGAATACTATCCCAACCCCAACAGCTAACCTAGGAAGTTACAAATTGCACAGGTTTGAGAAGAAATATTAAAAAGTCCCATGGACTATATACTTTTAGACTTGCTGGGTGAGCTTCAAGGCGACAATATTATTGTGGGTATCTTGCAGTCATTGAATGTTCTCCGAGGAACAATGCCCTTCCCAAACCCAAATTATGGAAATTATGACTCTGGGGGTAGACACAGCTGAAATAAAGCAGATTAAAGGGGAGGTAAGAAAGATGATAAATTGAGTTCAGGCCTGGTTCAAAGTTGGTCGAATGGACAAATAATTCCTGGGTGAAATTATCCAGTTCAAAGCAGTAATACTGAGAAGATTTGTTTTATCACTGGTATGCTCAGAATTCATTGACTTCCTATTTCTTACAATAGAACAATCCAGGAGACTGTCTTCTTCAAGAGCAATATGTGGAAAACCAAATGTCTGGGCGGAAGGAAAAGAGAAGGTAAAAATGTAAGGAAGATTTTGGCTCCAGCTGAAAGTGCTTGCACTGCATGGTATTAGAGAAATTAAAAGACCCATCCAAGGTGAAGGTTGAGATATTACAAACACGATTAAGCCTTCCTAAAATGTAGAGAGAAAAAAATAAAACACCAGAAGCAAATCTCGTAATTACAGAAACAGACATAGCAGAAAAGTCTAAAACGTTCAAAACATGAAACATCAACAGTAGCTTCTCTTCTGAAATCCACTGATAATGATTATCCAGATGGAATAAATGTGAAGATGGGGGAAATCTTCCTAAGGAAGCAGGTTTCTTAGGTATAAGCATTTCCATTGCAAGAGTACCTGTCAACAGCCACCATAGCATAAAACTAAAAAATGCTGGCTCATAAGTAATAAGGAAGTTGGCATTAAGCAGATCCTATGATCATTTCAGCACGGGTGCCAGTAAAACAGGGTACAAAAGCAAAATTAAAAAGAGGAAGTTAGGAATATGTTAGGTTTAAAAGAAAGACATCTCAAAATAAGGCCAGGTCTTTGGGACTGTAGCCACTGCAATTACTAAACTGTGCAAAAGAATGCAACAATGTCTCAAACATAGCCTCTATCATCAGGGGACAGAATGCATAGGTAGGCTTTTTCCCTAGTATGGTAATTTGCATCATCCTAAAATTACCCTTCTCATGGGAGATTTCTTCCAATTGAATTTTTGTTCACAGTTTGTGCTTTTGGGACAATTGGAATAAACCATCTATCATTCAGAAATGGCCAAAACCAAAATCTGCTTTATTTTAGCTCTTAACTTGCAATCATTTCAAGTCTGTTCCTTAGGTTCTAAGAGCATTATTTTGATTCTACAGGCTAGGAATAAACTTTTGTTACTAGTCTGAATGACTGACATGGCTGTAATACATTTTTATTTCAGAGATTTCTGCTTCTGGACATTATTGAATTGCTACTGCACTGGCTGTCCTACTTTAAACATCTATAAAACTGGAAAAAATATATAAAATATCAGTTTTTCAGATGTTCAACAATAACAGCATAGGACTGTGATCTATGAAGTAGGGAAACATATGAAGTAAGTCCCACAGTTACCTTGGCTTTCTGTCTGGAGACACTGTTTAGATGGCAGCACAGGAAGACAGACCTCAAGAAAAGCATATTTTCTCTAAGCTGATGAGACAGAGAGCTAGTCTGGAGCTGCCAAGGCCAGGTTGAATGTGTGGGACATGATTCTGAAGACAGTATGATGTGAAGAAAAGTACCACAAACCTACAGTGTTGCCCTAATGTCCTCAAACACTAAACTTCAAATGAGCTGGTGCACTATCCATGAAGCCTGATGGAGAACAAGTACTGAGGAAATGCAAGCTGAATGGAGACTTTGAAAATCATACAGTGCGAAAGAAACAGGAGTTCCAAGGAGGCAGAGTCGTCAGTGAACACCTGGAAGATGAAGAAATGCAATAGTGCTAATATAGCCCTAGGGTAAGGATTACTCTACACCTACCCTAAAACCTTGAAAACATGGCTTGAAGGATCAAGTTAATCATTCAGTAAATTAACTGCCTGCCAGAACAAAACAAAGCACTCTTTAAACAAGGATAACAAAACCATAACTCCCCACATCATTCTATCAACAATATCTGGAAAATAACAGAAAATCAATACACATGCAAAGTAGCAGGAATATGCTACCTGTAGCCAAGCAAAACAAAAAACACCTAAGAATGAATGGAAACCGTTAACAGAAATGTTGGAATTAACAGACAATGACTTTAGAGAGATTTTATAAATATTTTAAGAATTTAACAGAAAGGATGCAAAACGTTCATGAAGAGCTATGAAATCTTAGTACTGAAATTGACATAATGAAAAATTGGAAATTCTAGAGTTGAAGAATACAATATTTGAATTAAGAAATTTAGTAGATTAGCTTTACAGACAATGTAGAAGGAAAGAGTAATAATCATGAAGATAGGAAAATATAAACTAAATAAAATGAAGTACAGAAAGTAAAAAAGCTGAGAAAAGTTAACTAAACAATATCAAACAGTCTAACATACATGTAATTGGAGTCCCAGAAAAGCCATAGATTGTGGCACAAAAAGTTGAAGAAATTATGTCCATAACACTTAAACCATAAATATAAGCAGCTAACTGAAAGTCCAAGCCAGATAAACAGAAAGAACACTACACCTACACACATTCTAACAAAATTGTTGATAACCAAGTTATAAAGAAAATTCTGAAAGCAGCAGTGGAAAATGACATTATTTAAAGGCAAAAAAGCATTCTTGCTGAATTCTGATCAGAAACAGTTAAGGGCAAAGGACAATGGAATGGCAACTTTAAATTGCTAAGATGGGGGAAAACCCCTGCTAATCTAGAATAAAATACCTTGTCAAATATCTTTTTAAATGGAGGCAAAATTTAAAAAAAAATTTTTTTCAGACAAACAAAAACTGGTAGGATTTTCCTCCACCAGGCCTGTACTATAAGAAACGTTAAAGGCATTTCTTTAGTATGAAGGAAAATGACAACAGATGGAAACACAGAAATATACAAAGGAAAAAAATATTAAGCATGGTAAATATATGGATGATATGAGAAATTGTGCATTTATATTTTAATTTGCTTAAAAGATAACTGTTTAAAGCAAAAAATAATGCTAAAGCAGTGTGGGATTTAAAAAATGGATAAGCAAATTTATGACAACAGTAGCACAAAGATGGGACGAAGGTAAATGAAAGTATAGTGCTGAAATTTCTTGCATCACATATGAGGAGCTATAATATTAATAATGATATGCTATGAAATTTAAGGCTATATTTGCAATCCCTAAAACAAGCAGTAAAAAATAATAAATAGTAATAAATAGATATAGCTACAAACCAAAAGGGAAGACAAAACCAAAGACATAAAAAAAAAATTCAATTGAAAAAATGAAGTCAGAAAAGGAGAAAAAAACAAAAACAAAAAACAAATGGGTCAATAAGAAAATAAATAAATTGTGGCTTTAAACTCAATCATATAAATAATTATATTAAATACAATTGGACTAAACACTCCAATTAAAAGGCACAGATTGCCAGACTGGATATAAAGCAAGTCCTAACTAAATACTGTTATGAAGAGACACACTTTAAATAAAAGCACACTTACCGGGAAAGTAAAGTGCAGACTAACATCCTTCAGGTATTTATTTTAAAAATTAGTATATTGCATCCAAAGATATATTAAAAAGGATAATATATTGTGACCAAGAAAAGTAGGCTGGTTTATCATTGAAAACTCAATGTACATTACCTTACATTAAAACAGTAAAAGAGAAAATCCATATAATTTTATCTATAAATGGAGAAATTAATATTTAACATAATCCAATGCTCACTGATATTAAAATCTCAGAAAAATAAGAATAGATTTTTCTTCAATCTGGTTAAGAACATCTAAGAAAAACCTACAGATGACATAAAACTTAATGGTAAAATAGTGGACAGTATCTCCCTAAGATCAGGAACAAATGAAGAAATATTCTTTTCTTATTCAATATTGTGCTGGAGACATTTTGCCAGTTCAATAATGTGAGAAAAATAAGAAGAAGCCCTACAGATTGGAAAGGATAAAGCAAAACTCTCCTCAATAGAAGAACATGATAGTGTCCATAAAAACATCCCAATGAATCTTTAAAAGATTAAATAAGTGAATTTAACAAGAGTTTAGGACCCAAGGTCAATATAATAATTCAAATTTTTATATACTAACAACAAGCAAATGGAAAATAGTTTTTTAAATCTTATTTATAATAGCAGCAAAAACCCAAAAGCTTGTTTTGAAATAAATTTAATATAAAGGTTCAAAACCTCTATAATTAAAACTACTAAATATTGCTGAGACAACTTAAAGAAAATCTATATAAATGTAGAGTTATACCATGTTCATAGATCAAAAGATTCAATATTCAGATGCAAATTCTACCCATATTGATGCATTGATTCTATGCAATCCCAATCAAAATTCCAGAATATTTGACTGGCTACATATTACCAGGAGACAAATTCTATTCAATACATGGAATAAGTAAATATTTGATTTGTCAAAAAACAATGGAAAGGACCACATTACCTGAAAGTGAGATTCTGATAACTAGAAGGGTTTTAAGATGTTTTGAAAGAGTTTTGAATATTGAGTGAGACTGGACCAGGTGTTATCCAGGTTCCTTCCAACAGTGCTTTTACTCTTCTGTGAGTCTAAGACCTGGCTCTATTTTTGATGATTACAATGTGTGAATTACATAATCAGAACCAGAAAAGGGGTGTTTTAGTTTGCCAAAGGCTGCTGATGCAAAGTACCAGAAATCTGTTGGCTTTTATAAAGGGAATTTATTTGGGGTTAAAGCTTACACTTCCAAGGCCATGAAAAGTCCAAACTGAGGCACCATCAGAGATGTTTCTCACCAAAGTCAGCTTGTTTAAGCAAGATGGCCATCGATCTCTGCCCAGGTTTCAGCCTTCTCCTCTGAGCTCACCCTTTCCTCTTGAGCTATTCTGTGGGCCCAGCCTCTTGGGCTTCATGCTTAAGTGATCCTGTAGTCCTTTCTTTCCTGGCCCTAGGGCTTGTTTCTTTCCCAGCCTCCTCTATCAGTCTCAGCTATTTAGCTCTCTTCACAAGTTCACCTGTAAGCAATTAGGCAAATGGCCCATCTCTCCCAGGGGCCTCAGCTATATGAACCTCTCCTTTCTGTCACATGGCAGGATAAAAAATGGCAGAGCTCTCTCTTCCTGTGTCTGTCTGAGTGAGTCTTTCTCTGTGTTTCCATTTATATCAGACCCAGCAAGGGGGCGGAGATTCAACTTGAGTCATGCCTCACTGACATTGCCCAAACAAAAGGCCTAAAATTTAATGTAATAAAAGGATATCACACCCAGGGAATAAATTAGTTTACAATCATAATCTTTCTCTTTTTGGATTCATAAAAGAATATCAAACTGCAACAAGGAATAACATACTTTCTTCTTAAAAGTCTATCATCTGTGACAACAGTGGTTTGGAATCACACTAGAAGATATTAAATATATTTTAATTAAATCTGAACAATCTATGAGTAGATTATATTTATATTGAGCACAAGTACAAGAAAACATGTATTTGTGATGCATAGAGAAGAGAAAATAAAAGTGTTCTCAGCTTTTTGCATTTTGTGAGAGAGAGAGGACAAAGGTAGTGGTCAGGAGGTTACCTTCTATCTTTCAAATAGCCTGAGAATAAAGCATGTGACATATCTGCTGGCTATTGTTTGATGATAATACCACACCTGCCTTCAAAGTTCTTTCTTCTTCTGCCTACAAAATACATTTCTTGGGTTATTTTGAGGAACTTGTTTGTATTTGGAAGATGGAAAAAGAGAAGAAGCAATTTTTTTCAGGAGTAGCAAAGGATGTTCAAGAGATGGCAGATGTGGAGTTTTACCAGCATGTTTCACTTGTCCCCCTGAGAATACCTCACCTAGAGTTTGCAGGAAGTTGAGATAATTGCCAGTACTTTCTCTGCAATTCTTTTACTTCTGGGTTCCCTGAGAAGACAACAGTGGTTCTCATGCCTTCATTCCTCTAGAACTAGCAAGTTTTGCAAGTAACTAATTCCTTGTATTGAATCCCTTCTTACTTGAAATGCCAATAGGGGTTTCTGTTCTCTTTACCAAACTTTGACTGATTCAACCTAAAAGAAATATGGGCTTCAGAGCCTTGATAACTCACCAGGTATTTATAAGGCACCTATTATAGGCCAAGGACTAAGCTATTGGGTTTACTTGTTCATTCAGAGATGGTTTGATCCTTGTTCTCATGATGATTACATTTAGTGAGAAATCAAGCAATTAACAAGTGATTTTAAGAGCATCTCAGGTGATTCTGATGTACGAGCAGTGTTGAGAACCATGACTGACTTTTTAATCTTTCCAACAAATCTGCATTATGTCCTGAGTTACTCATCTCTCTTAATGTTACAATAATTCATCCAGGCATAAAAGCCAGAAAACTAGGAAGTATTCTTTTTCATTCCCTATTCCAATCCCATCAAATGTTAGGTTTTCCTTCCTAAATAGGACCTGAATATATTCCTTCCTCTATACCTCATTGCATATGAATTATGTTGAAGGAAAATCAAGACATTTAGAATAAGATAAACTATAATTCCAAATCCTGGCTATGCCATTTTCTGGCCATGAGAAACAGAATATATTATATAATTTCTCCAGGTCATAAAAATAGTAGTGGATAATAGGGCTTTTAAAGGGTTAAAAAATAGCTTTTGTAAAGAATATGGCACAGTGCCTGGCTAATTAGTTGCCTTTATCCTCTACCCGTGACCTACCCCCTTGCTTCATTTATAACTGTGACTTATGTGGACCACTTCAGTAGGAATAACTTCTTAACTGGCCTCTTTGTCTATTGTCTTGCATCACATATACCTGTTTTCCAAACTGACTCCCGAGTTACTCTTCCAAAATACAAATTTAATGATGTTACTCCCCAGCTTAATGACTTTCAGTATTTCCCAAATTTTACAGAAGGAAGCCCAATCTCTTTAACATAGCATTCAAAGACTTTTATCATCTGCGCCTTAATACTTTTACAGCCTTCCCTGACTTTCCGCTGCCAAGTCAAAATCTTTGTTTTCATGAGTGAGAGAATCAGACTGATGTAACAGAAACCTCAGCAAATATGGTATCAAATTCCATCTTTTCTATTTGCATGATCTTGAGGGAAATCTCTTGGATTGTCTGTGGTTCACTTTCTTCATTTGTACAAAGGAAATAATAATACCCATTTCAGTTAATCTGATTAAATAAGATGATCAATATGAAAGTTCTTTTTAGGCTTCAAAATTCTATGGAAATGGAAAAGTTAATACTATTTGTTGTTGCCATTATGTTGCAATATCTGTGATTTTTATTTATCAATATGTGGAGATACTTTAGGTTGTTGAATTGTATATGTATTTAGTCCTAAGTGGAAGTCTGATCCATTTGCTTAATGGCTGAATAGTAGGAAGAGTAGGAAAGATTTGGAAGGGATGTTTGGGTTTAGTAAATATGGTAAGTCCAAAGAAAATTTAATGGCCTCTTTTAATTGTTTGTTTGTTATTCAACCACAGACATAACTGTTTTGATTTACTCAAAAGAGAAATCTAAGCACTGAATAAAAGCACCAAGACTAGGTGAGCCTCTCTTCAGGGAAATTCTCCTTTGGGAATTTTCTACTTCTGTAGATCACACATCTATTAACCATAAATATCTAAGACCTTCCCACACAATTTCCACAGGAAAATCATGGTTGAAAGCTGTGTTTTGCCATGGTACAAAAAAGCTCAACTTTAGTTTGATGAATGTTCAAAAGATCAGACAGTAAGAATTCATCAGAGATACAGAGTAACCATTTTAGACCCCAATCAAAGGGTTTTTCTAAGTCTTCTAGAGGAGCAAGAGTTCCAGAGGCAGACAGGATAAGCCAACAACATTAAATCTTTGAGAGGATTAGAAAAGGATTTAGCGAGTTAACCACGTCATTTTTGTGCTCTACCCATAGTTTCCAAGGTAACAAGAAACTTGGGAATCTCAGAATGTTTTTTTCTAAACTTGTATCAAGAATGAGTTGTTAGCCAACTAAGTAACTCCCAGTGTATCCACATCAGTTTTTCTAAATCTCAGAAAAAAACTTAAAGTTCTACTATGTTTTTCCCCAAAACAAACATATTTGCATTTTAAGTAAATCATCCCTTCTTCCCATGTAACATAAATTATAAGAGGAATATTTTTTGTGGTTTATTTTCTCACTGGCTATTGTTTGTGACCCATCCCACGTGCATATAAGTTCAAATATACTCTAATCTTTTTAGAAAAGAAAAATTACTCCTACAAAAATGCACAAAGGGGTCACCACAACACAATGTCATAAGGCAGAACACTTATTTATTAATTTATCTATTCAATATGTGATAAGAAACAGCCACGTTTCTCATCCTGTAGTAAAGACTGAGGAAACCCAAAATAAACAAACCAAATAACCAACAAACAGAAAAGTATAAACATGGTCTTGGACTCATGAGTTTTCAGTCTAGTGAAGGGGACCAACATTTAAATGGTAAAGGGTTTGTTAAAAGTGGCTATGTTTCTTAAATATTTCCCCCTTTTATTTCATTTTTAGACTAGCGATGCACTTTCCACTTGAGAAGCATGTCTAGCTTTGATAAGAGGCCTGATGGAATCTAGGAGAAAGGAAAAGTAAAATTGTTTGGGTGACTTTAGGCCCAAAGGAAATGTGTAGAGTTAAGCTTGGTATTTCTTTCTAAAATACTTGTTTCAAGCTCACTCAGAAAAAAAAAAAAATACCAGCAATATGGCAAAGGAGACCTTATCAGAACAACAAATTTTATATTAGATTAACTTATCCCTTTGTTGCATTCTTTTTGGAACAAGTAGGCAGATAAAATACGGGTGAGAAATAAGTAACCAAATCTCAATATTGATGACAAATGAACAATAATAGATATTATATTTTGGAATATGTTTTGAACCTAATAACCATAACTGAATGTGGGACTTTGGAGAATGGGGTTATATCAATGAGAATAATAGCTGTATGTATAAAACAGCCATATGATCATCTCAGATGAAGAAAAAAACATTTGACAAATATTTTAACATACATTCATACCAAAAACCTTGCAGCAAACTAGGGATTAAAGGGAACTTCCTCAATGCAATAGCAATATGATAATAAAAGTATAAATATAAACTCTTTATTTCTTCTTGAATGAACTTTGGTAGTTTGCCTTATTTAAGGAATTTGTCCATCACACCCACATTGTAAAATTTGTCAATATACAATGGTTCATAATATTTTCCTTTTATCATTTTAATGTTTGTAGGAGCTATAGTGA
The DNA here is from genome assembly GCA_004027955.1 of Chaetophractus vellerosus. NCBI lineage: Eukaryota > Metazoa > Chordata > Mammalia > Cingulata > Chlamyphoridae > Chaetophractus > Chaetophractus vellerosus. The sequence continues at coordinate 1,745 of PVKH010036693.1, read as the reverse complement.
TGCTCCCTCCTTCACCTGTGATATTTACAATTTGGAATTTCTATCTTTCTCTCTTTCTATTGCTCTCACTCTTTTTTTTCCCCTCGATCATTCTGACAAAATATCCATCAATGAGATTCAATAAGAGTCACATAAAACTACAAGCCATGGCTACCAGCAGGGCACTTTAGATTCTGTGTGTCCAAGGAACTGCAAGTAAGACAAGTATCCATCGTACTGGCAGGAAAATTTATGATCAGTAGGAGAAGACAGGGTTGTGAGGGTTTTAGATTTATAGGGAAGTTGTAAAAATAGGACAGAGTCTCTGTATTTCACCTGTCTTCCTCAAGGTTAACATCTTACATAACTGTTGTACATTTTGATAAAACTAAGAAATCAATATTAGTTCAATAGTATTAACTAAACTACAAACTTTATTAGGATTTCCCAAAAACAGTACCCGCAGTTTACCCCACTAATCTTGCCTTCCATTTCTCCTCAGGAACTATGGAGTGGCTGTTCCCCAAACCTGTGTGGAGATGATTTGTGCAGCATAAGGGGTGTACTTGGCCTCTATGAAAAGATATGTATTAGTCTGCCAAAGGGGTGCCAAAGCAAAGTACCAGAAATCTGTTGGCTTTTATGAAGCGTATTTATTTGGGGTAAAGGCTTACAGTCATAAGGCCGTGAAGAGTCCAACTCAAGGTTGCTTTCTCATCAAAGTCACTTGCTATGTGTTGAAGCAAGATGGTCACTGATCTCTGCCTGGTCTCTTCTTTCCCTCCAGGCTTCTAGTCCTCTCTCTCCTGATTAGGGCTTGTCTCTCTGTATCAGTCTCTCTATTCTCAAGGTCAGCTGTCAGCTATCAGGTAAATGGCTCATCTTTCCCCAGGGCCCCGGGATCAAGCATGATAGAGCTCTCTCTCTTCGCATGTGTCTTCTTGAGTGAGTGTCCATTTATATTAGCCCACCAAGGGGGCGGGGACTCAACCTGAGTCACACCCTAATGATGTGGTTGAATTAAAGCCCTAATCTTAACAGATAATTTAATCAAGGACATCTCAGCTGAATCTAATGCAATCAAAGGGTATAACACCCAGAGGAATAGAATAGTTTACAAACATAATCTTTCTCTTTTTGGGATTCACAAACATAATCTCAAACTGTCACAACATACCATTCAAATCTCCTGCTCAGGGAAGCATCATTGATGAATGTCCCCCAGCTGCTGATTGCTCATGCAGAGGCCACACTGCCTGTAGGTGCTCTCATGCAATAATTGAATATAGCAGTGCATTAGCCAAAAGGAGTGGCTTTGCAGTATACCAATAATTGGTTTGTTTTTATCAATGGTATTTATTTGGGGTAGAAGTCCACAGTTACCAGGCCATAAAGCATAAGTTTCTTCCCTCACCAAAGTCCACTGCCACGTGTTGGAGCAAGACAGCTGCTGACGTTTGCCAGGGTTCAGGCTCCTTGGGTTCCTCTCTTTCCGGGGCTGCGTTTCTCTCTGGGCTTCGCACCTTTGCTTTCCTCCACAAGGTCAGCTGTAGACCATGAGGCTCTCTAGGCTTTGCGTCTCTCCACAAGGCCAGCTGTAGACTATCAAGCAAGCAGCTCACTTCTCTGCTCCCAGGGCCTTCTCTCCGACATCAAAACTCCAACATCAAAACTGCTTCTCAAAAACTGCTTCTCAAAACTGCTCCCTCTGTCCTTTGCCTTGCCTTTTTTCTATTCGATTCCCCCACCCACCAAGGGGTGGGACT
>PVKH010036692.1:0-11569 GCA_004027955.1 Chaetophractus vellerosus | reverse complement strand
ATTGCTTCATTTCAGGAACACAGTTTTACCATAAGCCCTGTCAGATATATACAGGCCTTACCCCTAAGAACTTGCCATCAATAAGGTTTTTTTAAACTCCTGCTAAGGGAAACAGATGTGGCACGAGTGATTGGGCTCCCGTCTACCATATAGGAGGTCCAGGTTTGATTGACCATGCAAGCTGGCCTGCGTGGTGAGCTGGCCCACGCCGAGTGCTGACACAGCAAGATGGTGCAAAAAATAAAAATAAAAATAAAAATAAAAATAAAAAAAGACAGAGGAGAGACAATAAGAGACGTAGCAGTCCAGGGAGCTGAGGTGGTGCAAAAGATTGAGTGCCTCTCTCCCACTCCGGGAGATCCCAGGATTGGTTCCTGCAGACACAGAGAGCAGACAGGGGGCACAAAACAACCGGGCGGAGGGGTGTAAAAATAAATAAATAAATCTTTAAAAACAAGCAAATAAACTCCTGCTGATACTATTTGTTGTTCTGAACAGTGTATGCACCTTTTCCCTAGTGTTTATAAATCATAATCCACTCCAATTACAATGCTCCTCTTTAAAGTTTATTCTCACATATGCAGAAGGCATACAGACCAGATCTGGAGGCACAAAAATTCTGGAAATGGAGTTGGCAGGACTATTTAAATTCTGACGTAACAGATTTTACCTGAGCAGGGTGGCTGAGCATTATTTTGAGAAAAGAGAGTTCAAGGTGGTAACACTTAGTTTTGAGGGAACTTGATTTTTACATGCCTAGAGAGACTGTCCATAATCATTATATTAAGTAACTATAAAGATTGGTAAAATCAAAGCCACAGGAAATTTTTTTTTCCACTAGGTGCCCCTTCACTAAAAGGCATTTATTAAGAGCTCATCCTAACAATTCTGCAGTAGGAAATATGGGCTGAAGACAAGGGGATAAGTTTTCACCACCCTAGTGTTCAGTTGTATCAAGCATTACATATGAAAAGAAATGCATGACCATCATCAGATGTTATTTGCAATAAAAAAGATGGAAATAGAAATAAAACATAAGCAAGATAAAAACCCAAGTGTCCAATAAGGAAACCAACAGGAATGGAAAAAACTTTTTTCTTTTTAGGAGGTACCAGGGATTGAACCCAGGACCTTGTACATGGGAAGCAGGCACTTAACCACTTGAGCTACATCCATTCCCATAAACTCTTTTTTTTTTTTAATGTATTATGTCAATAGACTCTAATTTCCAAAATGTTGCTGGTTAAGTTTTTTGGTTTATCATTATTGCTACTGATAGGGATTCAAACTCCTCAGTAGATAACTACAAATAATTTAGATGTGATCTAATAGCACAAAGAAAATAACTTCATACTTTGTACAATAGACACAAATCTGAAATCCTGGTTTAAATGTAGCGGTAGGGCTACCCTGAGCTCTGAGAATGGCTCTTATTTGAAAGGAACTTCAGAAGATCTGGAGACCAAAACACACACACACACACACACACACACACAAACAAACAAAACAAAACCTCCTGGAAAGACATCACAGACTCCATTCTGGAAAAGCTTGTTTTTTTCTGGGAGGAAAAAATCCCTTACAAATAGAGCCACGATTTTAATTAAAACAAAGTAGGAAATAAAATAAAAAACAAACAAACAAAAAAAAACAAAGTAGGAAGTGGAGTGGGTATAGCTCAAGTGGTTGACTGCCTGTTTCCCATGTACAAGGTCCTGGGTTCAATCCCTGGTACCTCAAAAACAAACAAACAAAAAAACCAAAAAAACATAAGGAAAAAAAAGTAGGAAATAAAAATGTTAAAATAAGTGGGATGAGAGTAAAGTTGTTCAATTCAGAGAGAAATCTCATCACAAGGGATATGAGAATTAGAATCTTAGATCCCATCCTGGCTCTCACACCTGTGTTCAACGTTAACTACCTGTAAGATACTTTTTCTATGAAGATGTATGTGTAAGGCAAATAGTGGCCTAATATTACTTTGGACAAACTATTAAACATCTCTGGGCCCTTTTCTTTATCTTGCCACCACAGTGAGACCACAATTCTCTCAGCAAAATGCACACCCAAGATTTGTACTTTAACAAAACTTATAATACTGTGTCCCCTTTTACTGAGTGGAAATCACACAAATTAATTTATCCCGGTTTTCAGTTCCCTTGTTTTCAGCATTTCCACACGGGACCTTCCTGACAGTAAGCAAGGAACTGAGCTCCACTTGCTCAGATGAGAGTTGGTTACCAAGTTATTGAATTGAGCAAAATTTCATCTTTTAAAAATTAATGTTTGAGGAAATGAGGCAGATGTACAATGGAGGGCCCGGATCTGGGAGTCGATTGGTCTCTACCACTTGTTAAGGCACATAACATCTCTTTTCTTATCTGTAAAATCGGGAGAACATTTTATTGAGCAAACCTATACAAATAGGACTGGCACGGACTGAGAAAATACCCTTTTGCTGATCCCAGGACAGAACATCAGGATATCTATCTTTATTTTAGTTCTTAATAAAAGCTCCAATTAGGGGAGGAGCCAGGGCTCTTTCTTTTCTGGATGGTTTTTCAAACTCTGGATGCCTACATTTCCTGTCCTCGAAAGGGAACGTTTCATGTCGTTCACCTGCTTAAATTAATGAAGAGACCACCATCACCTGCCAAAAGCCCTTGAAACCCTCTGCTTCTCAGGTCGCTAAGGGCTCTCACTTCAGTTATAGCTCCAGGCGCCGCCTGGCGGCTGTTTCCGGAGGTCGCCTCTTGACGTTCGGGGTCCTGGTCGCAGCTACACCTGCCCAAGGATTTGCCTAATTTTAGATCTCGTGCCTCCGCCCCCCTCCACCATTCCGTCGAGGATTTCTAGACGGCAATGAAGGGGCTGAGATTTAGGCGAACGGAGCGTCGCAGCGCCCAGCGGCCTTTCGTCTCCCTCAAGGATGGCGGAATCAGGCGGTTCTCGGGCAGCTCGCGACCCGGAAGTCACAACCGGCGCGAGGCCCCCGTTGCCCGGCGCGGGCGCGGGGGGCGGAGCTCGGCGGAAACGGGGAAGGGGTCGCCGCCGCTTTTGCTCTTCGCGTTGGCGGCACCCTCGGGCGCTGCTAGGCTGGCATCGAGTCCCCAGGGTGGGTGACCGAGATCTCCCGGTGGCACGCTCTGCTGCGGTCGGAGGTGATATGAGTGCCGCGGGGCTGTTGGTTCCGGCTCCGGCCCCGGCTGGAGCGCCGCCGGCCCCGGAGTACTGCCCGGAGGAGGACGAAGAGCTGGAGAGCGCCGAGGACGACGAGCGCAGCTTCCGTGGCCGCGACTCGGATGAAGGTGCATCCTCTTGCTCGCTGGGCAGCCCTGGGCCGGGGTGGGACCGCTTGGTAAGGGGTGGGACTGCATGGGAGTGGGGCGGGGCGACCTCTCAAGTTTGGGGCCCGTTGGAGGAGCAGCTGGAAGGAACTGGGTTCTGGGAAGTTACCACCACCCGCTCTGGGGAAGGGGGAAAGCCCTGGGTACCTTGTACCCTACAGTTATGGGGAGAAGGGACTTAGGGAGAGATTGACAGGGCTGGAGTTCTCTTTTAAGAGTCTGCTTCTCACCCGCCCCTAACCGTCCTGGTTGAGCCTCACGTCTTCATTGGACGGAATGAGAAAGCCATCCTTTGAAAACTCTGAACCCTCTCTCTTTTTAGCTCCTGGAAGGATCAGAGGAAAGTCCAGTATGCCCTTACCTCCCTCCCCCTTCAGGAAATGTTTGTTAACACTGCTTTGAATTGTACAGTACAGGATTTGAAATACGGATTAGTTAAAAGGGGACCTGGAATCAGTCAGATCTAGGTTTAAATTTGGCTCAGCTTTCTCACCTTAGATAACTTCCTTAAGCTTTCTGAACCTCAGTTTCCCCAGCTGTAATGAGGGCTGGAAGTAGTACCTTTTTCCTTGTGTAGTTGCCCAGTTCCTGGTATTCAGTAAATACTCAGTAGATGGTCTTTTTCACCACTGGGGAAACAGATATAGGAAGAGCTAGGGATTTGCTTAATGGTGCCCAGGTGTTGTGTTTTCAGTTCCATGTTCTTTACATTATACGTTACTGCCTCTCAGAGCCTTGCTTTACTATTACATTTTGGCAAGTGTGAGGAATACTGTTTTGGAGAGATTGAGGACGAACTTGGCTGAAGGAGAAAGGTGAAGAAAGAGGAGATAGAGAGGGACTAATATTTGGGTGGAGCAAACGATGGACCAGCTGCCTGAAATGAGGAGCATCTTACTCATCTCCGACCTCCAAGTGCCGAGCATTGGGCTGGCTGGCTCATGGCAGGAGCTCAGTGAAGTTCTGTTGACTGAAGGAGGGGAGAAGGGTTTTTGGAGAATTGGGTTCTGCAGTAGCTTTTCTCAAAAGGCAGCTGTATATTGAAGTTGAACCAACTAATTGCATTGGTGACTTTGAGTCTTCAGAGGTGATCCTTTTTGAAAGTCTCCAAAGGGATATTTCTTCTTTGAGCACTCTGATTTTAATTGATGACTACTGGGTTAAAACACACCTACCAGTCCTTTGAATGTAAATCTCTTACACTGCTTTTAATGCCCACGAGGGGGTGCTGTGAAGCCAAAATTAATTTTTTTCCCCTACAGTAGGGTTTTGAAATTGTGTAGACACTACAGCCTTTTGCCTATTTATGAACAATGTACGAAGTCTTTTGAAACAGTTTCTGTTTGATCATCTTGCCTCCTTCATGCTCCTGTTAGTTGTAACTTTGAAAATATTTTCGTTATTAGAGTTCAATTCCTTGTTTCTTTTTCTCCTGTTATTAAATAGATCCGATATAAAATCTGCCAAGTAGTGAGTAGGGCTTGACTGCCTATAGTTTTCCAGCCTTACCCCCGCAGCTCCTTTTCCTGAGCTGCCAGCTTTGTTGCTTCTGTAGAAGTCACAGCCTTGACCTGACTGCCTTTGTCTCATAGCCCTGTATTCTGGCTGCACTTAACATAAAGGCAAGCTCTTTGCATAAGTCTGGCTTTGTATAAGTTGGCAACGTCATTTCCTTTTCTGAAGTAACCATACTTAATGTTTTTCATCGATGGTTTCATGCAGGCCAGCGCTGAGTATAAATGTTTTTTACAGAAGTTTATTACATGCTTAGCCTGTGAGAAGTTGCCAGCTATATACAGATGATTTTAACTTACCCTTCCTCTCTAATTTTACTCAGACACAGAGGATGCTAGTGAAACTGACCTGGCAAAGCATGATGAAGATGACTATGTAGAAATGAAGGAACAGTGAGTAATACAAGCTCTTTCATGATTGCTTTTATATTTCTTTTCTGGAATACAGAATTAGCAAGAAAATCCTTAGTCACCTTGTTTGTATGGCTTTGACTAAAGTTCTTCCAAAGACTATGTATAGGTATGTATTTTCTCCTTTAAAATTGGTCATGTTTAATCAGTCTGTATGTAGATGAAACTTTTGTTGTTCTTTCTCTGCCTACTAGAAGAATCCCTTATGGATAGGCTAGAAAGAACCTTGAGGGAAATGATCATAAGGGAATAATGTCATATGGCTGGAGAGAACCTTTTACTACTTACTCTTTGTTTTCGATGTGAAAATCAGTGTTTGGAGATGGTAAACTCTTGTCACATAGGGACTGGTTTCTCAGATGGTGTATTAGTCAGCCAAAGGGTTGCCTTTGCAAATATACCAATAATTGGTTGGTCTTTATAAAGGGTATTTATTTGGGGTAGAAGCTTACAGTTACCAGGCCACAAATCATAAGTTTCTTCCCTCACCAAAGCCCATTGCCACGTGTTGGAGCAAGACAGCTGCCGACATTGCCAGGGTTCAGGCTTCTCGGGTTCCTCTCTTCCCTGGGCTGCCTTTCTGTGTTTCTGTCCGGGCTTAGCTTTTCTGGTTCCTTCACATGGCCAGCTGTAGACTATCAGGCGAACGGTTCACTTCTCTTCTCCAGGGGCCTTCTCTCCAACATCAAAACTCCAACATCGACCACCCCCACTGAGGGGCGGGGCTCAACACCCTACTGACCCTGGCCCAGTTAATGCCCTAATCATAACCTAATCATGCCCAGATGAACAGATCAGTTTACAAGTATGATTCAATATCAATTTTTGGAATTCATAATTACATCAAAGGGCTCCAGATGGTCATGAAGCCACTGAGCACAGACTACCTGTTAGGCAGTGTGCTGGATGCTTGGAGAGCTCAGGGAACCAGGATTGGAAACTGGGGCTCCTGACTCCTACTCCAGTGCTCTTTCCACTTGAACACAGTCCACACCTGAGCCTTTCATTGCCTTCAGACTGAGCTCCAACTAAGTGTGCCCAGATGGACTTTAAAAAAAATTTGCTTCCTTATGCTTGGATTTACTCACTTTTATTATAAACGCAGATGGCCGACAGTATAAAATATATTTAAATAAGTCTGTTGAATTTATTTTGAAGATTTGACTTTTTTTTTTTTTCCTAAGGAGGAACCAGGGATTGAACCTGGGACCTTGTACATGGGAAGCAGGTGCTGAACCACTGAGCTATATCCTCTCCCCTATTCTTTATCTTTAAACTAGATGATGCGCATTCCTTTCCTCTAGGTCTTACTTGCAAATTTTTGTGGCCATTCTCTGGATTCTGTCATCCTTTTCAAGCTTTGGGACCCACACTGGTAATTCAGCTTGTCTGGCCAGTGCTGAATAAGGAAGGATTTTTTTTTTTAATTAAAGATTTATTTTTATTTATATATCCCTCCCTTGCTGCTTGTGCTTGCTTCGCTCATTTGCTTTTGCGTTTTTCCGTGTCTGCTCGTCTCCCCCTGCTGTGCCATCCCACTGAGGCAAGCGGTGAGCTTGCCGCTTGCCTTCTCCAAACCCGGGACCTCCCATGTGGTAAACCAGAGCCCTACCAATTGAGCCACAGCTGGTTCCCAGGAAGGATGATTTTAATAATTCATGAAGTTTACTTACCATCTCATTCCTAAAACTGCTTGCTTTTTAAAATTTTTATTCTCTTGAAGCTATTTACTGATTCACCTTACCCCATTTTGAGATTTTTCCCATACCTGCCCTTTTCTGCTATAGTTGATCTCAATCTGAACTTTTTTTTTTCTTCTGTTTACTTCTTCAATTTGTCAATATTCTCTTTCATAGATAGACTCAGAATTCAAAGATGTTGACTGGCATCTTCTTTGGGGTAAAGTTTAATATACTGGGCTCCATACGCTTACTTCAAGGGTATAATTTATGTAGCTTTTCCCTCTCCTGTACTTGTTATGCTTAAGCATTCTGTAGAAACAATCTTATAGTTGAATGCACCCCCCTAGTATTTGATGAATATAGAAAATGAATTTTAGGATCAATTGCCTTCTGTGATTTGAGGAACATTGAGAAGACATGAAAAGTCTCCCTAAAAGAATCACACCTCCTATGTAATTCTCAGATTCTGTCCGCTCTTTCCTCAACCCAGAAAGAGAATTTGGTTGTAAACATTCATTTGTATTGACTGTCCTTATTTGGGCAATCAGAAGGCTCTTGTGCTTGCTATATGTTAGACAATGTTCTCTACAGGTTGCAAATCTTGTTTTTGTTACTGTGCTATGGGGACTGTTTTTCTGGTAGAAGCAAAAGTATTCCTGAAATGTGATTTACATGTAGAATCTACCATTCAAACAGCTTGCCAGAATGTGTAACTACCTGTAATCCACTGGGTGTGAGGGGAAAAAAACAGCATGCCAGGTCCTTTTGCTCTGTGTGTGCTGTGTGTTCTTATCCATCTGGGGCTGCAAATAAATCCTACATTTGAAGCTTTGTTTCTGAATTGCTATTATTTTTTTGCTTCTAGAAGAGTAGTGCTTTTAAAAATGACATAAAGGTTTATTGACTTAGTACTCACACAGCTATGAAATGTGTATTGAAAAACATGCCAAAGGCATAATCTTAGTCCTTTGGAATTTATAATCTAATTGTAGAATTGATGATAAGAGCTGTGTTTAATGCTATTTCTACATTTGTATGCATGTTACTTGTGCTTCCAAATGCAGAAGAGAATGGCATCATGCTTTCAATTTTTCTTTGTATGTTCTTACCTGTATTTCATTGACCCTTATTAAAATCTGTTTTGTCTCCAGAATTTCACATTTTAGACTGATTCTCTAAAGGCAGCATAACAAAAGAGAATCTGTAAAATTGGGATGTAATTCAAAAGCACAGAATCCTTGTCTCTTTCTGATCCCTGTAGCTACCAGTACATTTTAAACCAGCTAGCAGGCTTTAGCTTTTTCCTCTCCCCTAAAGGACATTAATGGCATTCCCTTACCAACCCAGGAAATTCCCGTGTGGTTGTTTTGGAATTGAGTGATTGAACACTCTTGTCTTTCAGTGTGGTTTTTCTTTTCTTACAGGATGTATCAAGACAAATTGGCTTCTCTCAAAAGGCAGTTGCAACAACTGCAGGAAGGTTTGTATGTCATTTAAGCTTTCATTACTAAACATAACTCAGTATTACAAACCCTTGAAATCTGTGTGTTTAATCTCTGTAGGGGTGATTTAAAATATGATCTGGCTGGTTTTAATTACCCAGTATATATTTTGCTATCTTCTGCTCTCAATAAATTAGTGATTTTCAAACTTTTTTTTTTTAAATAGCAAATTCTTCTTCAAATGAAATCTCACTTGGGGCATTCTGTAAATAGGAATTTTAATCCAGTATGCCTGAAGCTAGACATTTTAGGTGGGAGGTTGTGAACTAGAGCTTTACGATTCTTTCTAAGCCAAATGTCAGTGAACTGTGGATAATCTTCACAGTATCTTCTCTTTTTTCTTGGTAATTTGGGAGTGGATTATAACTTGTCAAATGCTGTTTGCTACTAAAGGCAGTTTTGCCTTGGGGTTAAGAGCACAGAATCCCAAGTCACACAACAGGTGTGAATTCCAGCTTCACTTCAGCATGTCACTTTCTCTTGCTTACCCTGATTTCTGATCTGTGAAACGAAGAAAATAAGATTACGTGTGACGAGTGTCAGGCACCCCGTGAGGGCCCGGGGATGCTGTGTTCTTCAGCGTCATGTTGTGGAGTCCCCTCATCAGGGACACTGCTTTTCTATGAGGTGCTTTTTTATTGGGGTGAGCTACTCCCTTGGACCAGGCTATCTTATGTTGGTTTCCGCTTAATAGTGGCGAAATGGCCCCATAAGTTGCAATCACACATCCTTTCTCTTTTTCTTTTTTTTCCTTTTCCACGATCATGGAAATATTGTCAGAGAAAGAAGTACATCCCACTGTGGCAAGCCTGTAAGGCACGTCTGGCATGGCTGAGTGTGGAATTTTGAAAACCATGCCATTGATGTACCCTACTAAAGCATTCCCCCTCAAATTCAGAGCCTCATAATTAGCTACTTTGGAAAAGAGCAGTGAAATGAGTAGAGCTTTGATAAGACTCTATGCCTGTGCTATTATAGCCACTAGCCACATGTGGCAATTTAAATCTAAACTAATTAAAGTCAAATTAATAATTCAGTTCCTCAGTAACACTACTCATATATCAAGTGCTCAAGAGCCACACATGGCTAGTGGCTACCACACTGGACAGCACAGATAAAGACCATTTCCACCATTACAGAAAGCTCTTTTAGCATTGCTGTCGACCTTGCTGAAGAATGAACTTTTTTTTTTTCCCCTGAGGTACTGGAGCCGGGGATTGAATCTCATATGTGGGAAGCCGGCGCTCAACCACTGAGCCACATTGGCTCCCCTGAGTTGGTTTTTTCGTTTGCTTATTTGTTTATTTGTTTTTTAGGAGGCACCGGGTATCAAACCCGGGACCTCCCATGTGGGACGCACTCAACTGCTTGAGCCACATCCGCTCCCTGAGAATGAGCTTTTTATCAGGAAAGGGAGGCCCATTGCCTCGGGCTACAGCAGAGAGTATCAATGCGTTCCTCTTCCTAAATTTGGGCTTATAAATTTAGGTATCAATACAATGTGTACCTTAAAAGTTATGCGTGTAGGCCACTGGGTTTTAGACTTATCCAAATAACTTGGGGATGGTTGCATCTTTCCATTATCACTCATTAGAGAGTTTTTAACCCAGTAGGTTGAGGTGGACTCCAAATAGACTTGTGTGCTGTGTGCTCTTGGTTGAGAACCAGAGTCCAGTTAACTCTGTGTGAATGTGACCCTCTTTGGTTTATGGGTTTTTTATTTTTGTTTTTAAATAAACATGTCATGCCAAGTTTGATTTTTAAAAAGCTTTATTGAGATATTATTTGCATACTATACAATTCATGGATTTGAAGTGTACAGTTCAATGGTTTTTAGTGTATTTGTGTTTTGGATTTTACTGATCACTAGAACAGTCACTTGGTTCTAGAGCATTATTTTAGAAAACAACGTAAAGCCAGTTGATCTTCAAAATAACTTTCTTTTTCTTTTTCTTTTGTAAATGCTCAAAATCAGGTACATTACAGGAATATCAGAAAAGAATGAAAAAACTAGATCAGCAATACAAAGAGAGGATACGAAATGCAGGTGAGGCTACATCTTAAATGGAAATGGGTCATCTTCAAATTTTCCTCCTTTTACTTATCATCTATGAAATGTGACTAAGAAAGCTGTGCTCCAAAAAGTGTCTCACATATTCCACTGAGGGGAGAGTTTCAGGGAAGAGAGACCTCAAAGCTGTGGTTAGGTCAAACTGGTTCCATCTTTTTTCCAGTTGCCAAAGAATAGCCGAGGAGTTGAGTATGTTAGAGGTGGCTCCTTGCAATCAGGCTGTGTTCCTTGATGTCCCAAGAGTAAACTTGTACCTTCTCTCTTATGTCCACATGGCAAGCTTAGTGGACAATCTGAGGTGCTGACACAGAAAAGGATGATATAGGTTGTTTCACTCCCATTTTAAGTTTGCTTCTTTGTATTTTGGGTCTTCTTATTAGTTTCCCCAAGTATTTTATAAGCATTTGGAGGAAAGGAACATGCTTTTAGTCTGTTTTACATAGTAAATGTATCAACAAATTTGTTGAGCTCCTGCTATGTATAAACATTGAGCAATATAAAACACATAATTGTTGTTCAAAAACATCGTGTCTCCTTAATCTCATTGACCAAAGATAAAAACACATGTGAAGTTAAGGAACAATATGAGTTAAAGAATCATGCAAAAATATAAGATGTCGCAACTCTTTAAAAGTTTGTGAACCTGGATTCCTGTGCTTACAGGAAATCTTTTGAACTTGTTAAATTTTAAATGTCATCAGTCACCATTTTGCGTGCTGGCTGGATGCCTGTTCCTGTAGTAGTGGAAGTAACGTTGGGCTTGAAGGTGAGGTCTGGGTGCCACTGCTCATGGTGGTGTCCTCTCATGCCTTTCAGTGTCTTTCCAACTTTCTGTCCTTGAAGGGTGTGGGGATCCTGGGGAAATTGGAGCTATAGCCGTTACCCTCTACCCTTCCGCATCCCTGCTGCCCCTGCTTTTACCCCACTCCACTTGGAGCTCATGAGGAACCTCCTTGGGCAGCCTTAAAACCCTCAGCTCTGTTCCTGGAGTTCCCCTTGAGTAGGGAAAGGGAGATGCTAGCAAGGAGACAACCTGGGGGAA
>PVKH010036691.1:0-11556 GCA_004027955.1 Chaetophractus vellerosus | reverse complement strand
TTTTGTCAAGAGGCTGCTTGGTCTAGAATTTGTGCAGAAATCCATGACGCTTTCCCTTGCGCAGCACGCAGCCAGTGCATCCCGCATGCTCAGCCTACTTCACACCGAGAGCCGCGTTCCCACCACTCCAACTGGGAGCACAGGGCTTCTGATAATGTGAAATTTTATCTGAGTCCTGTGATGCTGGAAAACAGGGAAGGTTAAGAAATCCCCCAATCTTTGTATTCCAGAAAACAGAGTACTGCAAAGAACCCTCTCCCCTACGGATGCCCCCGGGTTTACCTATGACAAGCCAGACACAGACCCTCCACGTTCCCATTCATTGTCTCATGAATGATCAGCAGAACTTTTTGTCCCATTGACTAAATGGGACAAAATGCTTGTTAACCAAACTTTGGCTAAGCTCCTTCCTCCAGACTTCTTCTAGAACTGGGTACTACAGGAGTTAGGCTGCTTCAGCATAAAATATTCTCAAATCTACTCTCTGGTCATGCCCACCTTTCACCCCACTTTCCCACACCCCTTTCTTCTTTCTTCCCTATAAAGGAAAACCCCTTTTTTCCTAACTCTTGAGACACTTGCAGACCTTAAGGTCAGAGCGTTCTCCCTATTGCCATAGTCCGCTCCCTCAATCGCAGTAGAACTTTCCCCCTGACAATAAACCCTTTAAATAAAACCTGTAGTAGTTGCCAAAGAGGTGTTGATGCAAAGTACCAGAAATCTGTGGGTTGTTTTTTTTTTAAGATTTATTTTATTTACTTATTTTTCCCCACCCCCTCATTGTTTGCACTTGCTGTGTCTGTCTTCCTTGTTTCTTTCTTTTTTTTTTTTAATATATCCCCCCCCCCTTTCTGCTTGTTCTTGCTGTGTTCATCTTTTGCGCTCTTCTGTGTCTGCTCGTCACCCGCCCCGTTGCGGCGACCCGCCGAGTCAGCTCACCACATGGCGGTCTTGCCTGCTCATGGGCGGCCTGCCCTGCTCGTGGGCGGCTTTGCCCTGCCCACAGCAGCTTTGCCCTGCCCACGGCGGCTTGCCTTCTCAAGGCGGTCTGCCCATTCAAGGAGGCCCCAGGAACCAAACCTGGGGCCTCCCATGTGGTAAACCGGCACCCTACCAATTGAGCTACAGCCGGCCCCTCCTTATTTCTTTAAGAGGCACCGGGAACCAAACCTGGGACCTCTGATGTGGGAGGGAAGAGCCTGATCACTTGAGCCACCTCCATTCCCTGCTTTGTTGTGTCTCTCGTTGTTTTTCTTCTTGTGTCTCTTGTTGCCTCAGCTTGTTGCGTCAGCTTGCTGCACCTGCCCATCATGCCAGCTCGCTGTCTTCTTTAGGAGGCACCAGGAACTGAACCACAGACCTCCCATGTGGTAGATGGGAGCTCAATCTCTTGAGCCACATCAACTTCACTGATGGTTTTTCGTTGTTGTTGTTGTTGTTGTTTTTAAAGAGGAAGTAAAAATTTCACTATTCACAGATGACATAATCCTATATTTATTATTATTTTTTAAAAGATTTATTTATTTATTTCTCCCACCCCCCTCGTTGTTTTGCGCTCACTGTCTGCTTTCTGTGTGTTCTTCTATGTCTGCTTGTCTTCTCTTTAGGTGGTACCAGGAACCCATTCTGGGAACTTCTGGAGTGGGGAGAGGCCCTCAATCTCTTGCACCACCTCAGCTCCCTGGTCTGCTGCGTCTCTTATTGTCTCTCTTCTCTGTCTCTTTTTATTGCCTCATCTTGCTGCACCAGCTCTCCAAGCTTGCTTTTCACCAAGAGGCCCCGAGAATCGAACCCTGGACCTCCTATATGGTAGATGGGAGCCCAATCGCTTGAGCCACATCTGCTTCCCTGTTGGTTTTTATAAAGGGTATTTATTTGGGGTAAAAGCTTACAGTTACAAGACCCTAAACAGTCCAACTCAAGGTGCCATAAGAGGTATTTTCTTACCAAAGTCTGTTGCCACATGTTGAAGCAAGATGGTTGCCAATCTCTGCCAGGGTTCAGCCTTCTTCTTCCTCTTACGGCTCCGTGGGCCCAGCTTCTTTTGATCTCAGCTGTAGGCTAGAAGGCCCATTTCTTTCTGGGCCTTCTCAGCTGCTCAGGTCCCTGGTCTCTTCAGCTGCAAACTATCAGGCAAAGGGCTCAGCTCTCCCCAGGGCTTTAGCTGTTTGAGCCTTTCCTTTCTGTCACATGGTAGGACCGAAATGACCAAGTTCTCTCCTCTTCTATGTCTTTGGAGCTCTCTTTCTTCCTGTGCCTTCTTCTGTGTATCTTCTTGAGTGAGTGTCTGTTTCGATCAGCCCACCAAAGGGGCAGAGACTCAACCCTGAGTCATGCCCTACTGATGTGGTCAAATCAAAGCCCTAATCTTGATTTAATCAAGTAAACATAAAATCTTTGAATTTAATACAATCAAAGGGTATCATGCCCAGAAGAACAGACCAGTTTACAAACATAATATCTTTTTTGGAATTCATAAATAATATCAAACTGTTATAAAGTCTTTCCTTAAAAAGTCCTATTTGTGTATTATTTGATGGTTCTCCAGGAAGTCTAAAACTGTGCCCCTCCCTCCCTCCTCAGAATCCATAGCATTGGTGTAAACTAAGTGGTGCCTTTATTAAAAAAGCTTT
The DNA here is from genome assembly GCA_004027955.1 of Chaetophractus vellerosus. NCBI lineage: Eukaryota > Metazoa > Chordata > Mammalia > Cingulata > Chlamyphoridae > Chaetophractus > Chaetophractus vellerosus. The sequence continues at coordinate 8,923 of PVKH010036691.1, read as the reverse complement.
CATGGTTTCTATCATATACAATTTCAAATTAGATGCTTCAATTCTTGTATCATTTACCTGAATTTAGGAATCCCAATAGCCCAGCTTTTTTTTTTTTTTAGGAGGTACTGGGAATTGAACCCAGGGCCTCATACATGGGAGGCAGGCGCTCAACCACTTGAGCTACATCTGCCCTACCCAGCATTTTAACAACAGAAAAACACATAATTCATTTGTATCTGCTAATAGCTGGATTCCTTATTTGTTTCCAGCTGTGCTTTCTTTTTATCTCATGATCTCCTTTTGCAGAAAGGACACAGAAATCCGATAACCACTTGATTCTCCACCTTGACCTTAATCTACTCATTGGAAGATAATTATAAACAATATTTAATGGGTGCTTACTATCTCTTAGGCAGTGCTCAAAATAATTTACAGGGGACTGGCTGTATAGCCCAGTGGATAGGGCACCGGTACACCACATGGGAGGCCCCGGGTTCGGTTCCTGGGGACCTCTCTAAGCAGGCAGACGGCCTTGAGAAAGGCAAGCCGCCATGGGCGGGGCAAAGCCGCTGTGGGCAAGGCAAAAAGCCGCCATGGGCAGGGCAGAGCCGCCACGGGCAGGGCAGGTAGCCCGCAAATCACGGAGCCAAGCAGCCGGCAAAACACGGAGCTGTACCACCCGCAAAACACGGAGCTGTGCTGCCCACAAAACACGGAGCAGAGCCGCCCACAAAACGGAATGGAGCCACCCACGAGCGGGGCGAGCCACCTGTGTGGAGGGCCGACTCGACGTGTCGCTGCAAAAATGGGGGGAGACAAGAAGCAGACATAGAAGAACACAGAAAAAAAAAATGAACACACAGCAAGAGCAAGCAGAAAAGGGGGGGGATATGTAACAAAAAATTTTTTTACAGGCATTAATTCATACACACTCTATGGTAGGCACTATTACTCCCATTTTACAGACGAGGAAACCAAGGCCCAAAGAGGTTAAGTAACTTGCCCAAGGTCGTACAGCTGATAAGCAGCAAGGCCCAGGTTTGAAATCAGGCTGGCCTCAGCTCCTGTGCTCTTAACCACTGTACTGAGGTAGGTTAGTAGAGTGAAAGGGGGAAGGCAGCTGGCCAGGCAGACAATATGGCCGACAGACAACATGGCTGACAGACCACATGGCCATGAGACTCCGCCCTGAGACCTCCTGAGAAGAAGGCTGAGATTCCAGCCATGAGAGTCTCATTTGGAACAAGAGGGAAAGCCTTGGATATCCTCAAGCAGCCTCATCACTGGACCCCTGGCAAACTGACAAGTGAACTGACAAGTTCACTCAGAACAGCAAACAGCTGGGGCCCCTCCCCCAAACATTAGCAAGGGGAGGAATAATTAACAGCTTAAAAGGTAACCACTCAAGCCCAATCTCACTCTCTTTGCCTAGAGGAGCCCGCATGAAATCTCACTGCATATTTCTGTCCTTCTCTCCCATTTCTCAGTAAGCTCTGTTCTTTTCCCCCATTTCTCAATAAACTCTTTTTACTGGTCTAACTAAACTGGGTGTTCTTAAATTCTTTCACGCGACATAGCCAAGAACCTAGAGGAATCCAACACTTCCCTGGTTTCAGTGCTACACTGTCTCTCAACAGCTCAGTGTCAACTCAGACACTGATGTTAATAGAGAAGGGCAAGGGGGCACACAGAAAAGAGAGGCATTTTGCAATTTGTCAAGCTATGATGAATATCAGCACATTATTGCCTTTTTTTAAAAAATCACATTATATAGGGAGCGGATGTGGCTCTAGCAGTTGAGTGCCTGCCTCTCACATGGGAGGTCCCAGGTTCAGTTCCTGGTGCCTCCTAAAGAAGACAAGCAGGCAGCGAATGGAAACAGCGAGCAGACAGATGAGAGACCCATCTCGTAGGGGCGAAAATCACATTATAGATGGCATTAGCCCAATCAGTTGAAACAAAAAGCCACAACTGTAGTGAGTTTGGGTCCAGTTACAAATTACTGTGTAACACAGAGAAAGTGTTGTCCCTCTCTGGGGATCATCAGTAAAATAAGTGGGTTTAAACTCCAGGATCTACCTTTTGAAATCCTGAGACTTGAGTATCTCTTTTTTCTTACTTTATAGAGAAGTGCAGGAAGCTACTTGATGCAAAAGGTCAGAGAGGCTGCTATTTCTGGACCACCTGTTAGTTATTAGTATTTATGGATATTAGGAGTTTGCACTCACTGTTTAGTATGTTTTATTTGCAGTAAACTGATCTCCAAAGATTTCCTTTTGAAACACACACACACACTAATTTTTACGTTCTTTACTGTTGTACTAAATATTGAGTGTTCTTTGACAATCTTGGTGCACATGTGTTTTGGGGGGACAAAAGTAAAATGAATGTCATTGCATCAGAAAGTTGTTTAAAACTCACAGATCAAATGTCTCAATGAATTTTTTTTTCATTTGGATTTCAAACAATGATAGGATTGCCATGTTAATATACGTCATTAGAGATCTGCTTATTTGTAAATAGCCTGTTGCTCATTTGGAAAAATAAACCAGTGAGCAATGTTTTTCTATTGATATTTTCAGGAAAAAAAAAAAAAAGGTCAGAGAGAGTCTGGATCCCTGGGAGACCAGACCTGTACCCCAACCCACCCACCCCATCTACTTGCCTTGTGATGGCTTGAAATGCCCCTGCTGGCTCTTCACTTGTGTTCACTTTCATTTTCCCAAAAGGACAACATATGCTGTCCTTGCTTCCCAACTGTAGATTCTTGGCACAAATCAGGTGTGGGTGGGTGCTCTGGCTCTTTTCTTCCTTGGGAACAATGCTCTGGGTAACAGTCCTTTAGTTGGTTAGTTGGAGCCCTGAGAACAGAAAGGGACAAAAGATGCATTTGTCATAAAATTGGGAGTCACCAAAGGACCTGCAGGGGGAGGGCCTGTGCCATTGTCCTCTGGAAGGAAGGGAACTGGTCTCATTTCCAGTGAAAAGAACTTTATTGTGGACACTTCAATGGCCCTGGCATTGGAACAGTGCTTTATGCTTTGAAATGCTTTGCCCCACTGGAGCCTCACAGAAAGCTTGGGGACAGGGGACATGAATGGTGAAAGTGAATGAAGACAAGGATAATGATAGATGGTGATAGTGATGGCAGCTCACATGTGCCAGGCTCTGTGCCAAGAGTTTCCCATGCACTGACCCTTGGAAGCTTTGCATCAGCATTAGGAAGTAGAAACTATTTTAGGTATGGGGAAGAGGAAGCTTAGAATTAAGTCACATGCTCATGGAAATGCAGTGGCCTAGTCAGGCTTCCAACTCAGGCATCTCCAGCCCTGGTGCTTTTACTTCTATTTTACTGGTGTAGGAGCTGGGGCCTGGAGCTAGTAGGTAGTTCAGATGTAGTAAAACCAACTCAGGTTTAAGAATCTGTGTTAACCCAAAGCAATTTACTGATTCAATGTAATCCCAATCAAAATTCCAACAGCCTTCTTTGCAAAAATGGAAAAGCCAAGATTTTAAAACTTATTACAAAGCTACAGTAATCAAAACAGTATGGTACTGACACAAGGACAGACATATAGACCAATGGAATCAACTTGAGAGTTCAAATCAAGAGTCCCCCATTCAATAAATGGTCCTGGAAAACTGGAAATCTATATGCAAAAGAATGAAAGTAGACCCCTACCTCACACCATATATAAAAATGAACTCAAAATGATTCAAAGACCTAAATATAAAAACAAAAGCTATGAAACTCCTAGAAGAAAATGTAGGGAAACATCTTCAGGATCTTGTATTAGGCAATGGTTTCTTATTCTTTATACCAAATGCACATGCAACAAAAGAGGAAATAGATAAATGGGACTTCATAAAAATTTAAAACTGTGCACCAAAGAACTTCATCAAGAAAGTAAAAAGGGAGCAGATGTGGCTCAAGCAGTTGAGCGCCTGTTTCCCACATGGGAGGTCCCAGTGTGGTTTCCGGTACCTCCTAAAAACAAAAAAGCAAACAGCAAGCAAAACAAATGAAAAAGCCAACTCAGAGGAGCTGATGTGGCTCAGTGGTTGAGCACCAGCTTCCCATATACAAGGTCTGGGGTTCAATCCCCAGCCCCAGTACCTAAAAAAAAAAAAAAGAAAGAAAAAAGAAAGTAAAAAGACAACCTACAAAAGGAGAGAAAATATTTGGAAACCATATATCTGATAAGATTTTAATATACAGAATATATTAAGAACTCTTAAAACACAACTACAACAAGACAAATAACCCAATGAAAAATGGGCAAAGGACTTGAATAGATGTTTCTCCAAAGAGGATATACAAATGGATAATAAACACATGAAAAGCTACTCAATATCATTAGCCATTAAGGACATGCAAATCAAAACCACAATGAGATACCACTTCAGACCCACAAGAATGGCTACTATTAAAAATATGGAAAATAAGTGTTGGAGAGGATGTGGTGAAATCAGAACACTCATACATTGTTGGTGGGAATGTAAAGTTGTGCAGCTGCAATGAAGAACAGTTTGGTGGTTCCTTAGAAAGCTAAGTATAGAATTACCATATGACCCAGCAATACCACTGCTAGGTACATACCTAAAAGAATTGAAAGCAGGGACTTGAGCAGACATTTGCCAACTAATGTTCAAAGCAGCATTATTCAAATTGCCAAAAGGTAGAAGCAACCTCAATGTCCATCAATGGATGAATGGATCAACAAAATGTGGTCTATACATACAACGGAATACAATTCAACTGCAAAAGGAATGAAGTTCTGATGCATGTTACAATATGGATGAACCTTGAAGACATTATGTTGAGCAAACTTTGCCAGACACAAAAGGACAAATATTGTATGAGCTCACTTATATGAAATAATTAGTATATGCAAATTCAGAGTCAGAAACCAGAATACAGGTTACCAGGGGCCAGGGTGGGGGTAGGAAATGGGGAGTTAATGACTAATTGGTGTATAGAGATTCTCTTTGGGGTGATGGAAATGTTTTGGTAATGGTGGTGGTAATAGCAGCACAATAATGTTAATGTAATTAGTTAATATCACTGAGCTGAATATCTGAAAATGGTTAAAATGGGAAGTTAGGTTATATATGTTACCAGAATAAAAAATTTTTATAAACAATCACCCGTAGAACTGTATAACAAAAGTGAACGCTAATGTAAACTATAGACTATAACTAGTATAGTATAAATATAATAATGTTTCATCAATTGTGGCAAAGATACCACACTAAGGCAAAATGTTTGTAGTCAGGAAAACTGTGTGAGGAGGGGTAGTATATGGGAACTACTTCCTGCATGACTTTTCTGTAAAACTCTAATAAAAAAGAAAGAAGGAAAGAAAGGGAGGGAGGGAGGGAAAAAAAAGAATCTGTGGTAAAAAAAAAAAAAAGTCCATATTCAGCCATAAACAGGAATGAAGTAATGTAATTAACACCATTGAATTGTATACTTGAAAGAGGTTAAAATGGGAAATGTGTTATAATGTGTTACCACAATAAAAAAAAATGTTTAATAGTTAAAATGTCACACTTTATGGTATATATGCTATGAAGGGAGGGAGGGAGGGAAGGAAAGGAGGGAGGCAGGGACGGAGGGAGGAAGGAAGAAATGTCCAGGCTAGTAGAAGAAGTAGAGAAGACCCCCTCTGGCTGGTGTCAGACCGTGCTAGGCTAAAGCCTCGCTGAGTCACTGGTTACTGTGTGAACGTAGAGCAGCCCTTCCGTTCTCTGGCCTCCATTTCTACACTTGCAAAACGGGGATCATCCTACCTGCCTTGCGGAGCCCCTGCGAGGATCAGAAATGATGTACGTGACTCATCTGGCCAGCAGCGGGACCAGAATGCGTGCCTAGGAAGCTAGAGCTCATTCCCCACACGCAGGGCAACTCGCTGCTGTCTCCACCAGTCTTGGCATTTTGTATTTCAAAAGAGACTCTTTTCCTCAGTGTGGTGTCAACACGTAGGTGTAACTGTGTAAGCACTGTTGTAGCCAGGTAGCCCATTTCCCCTAGGAAAAGTCTCCCCATAGATCCTAACTGCTGACTGTTTTGGTCGATGTTATTTTAGTTCGCTTTCACGCCTTTACTTGCTATCTTGCATTAATTGAACTATTTATGAGTCTTCTGTCACCTGTAACTATATGTATTGCCCCAGCCAGACTTTGTCCGTTCTTAATGGCCCTCTTCCTTTACTTGTTATCTTATGTTAATTAAGCGATTGACAAGCCTGTCTTAACCTGTGACTGATGCTTACCCTAGCTGGCTTTTGTCAATCCACAAGAGCAGCCTCTGGGGCCGGCCCTTACACACTTCCAAATTAAACAAATCAATCACTGTCTCCCAACATCCCAATGTCACCATCTCTACCTCCCTTTGTTTGAATTTCATAAAAACCTCAAAGTTTCTCCAATTCAGGGAGACAAGTCTGAGGCTGTGTTCTCCTGTTCTCCTTACACAGCGCTCTGTATTAAAGCTCTTTCTCTCTTTCAAACCCTGCTGTCACAGGTTGGTTTTTGCATGCACCAGGCAGCGAATCCAGTTTGGCAATAAATGGATTTAAAACCCTGGCTTTTCATCCCAGTCCGTGACCCCAAGCAAGTTACTGAAGCTCTCTTGCTCTGTTTTCTGGGAGATACGTGGAGTCAGAAACCCATAACCATGGAAGCCCCTGGCTGCAAGGTGAGGTCGATGAGGTTCAGCAGCTGGTAGACCGGGCCAGCCAAATCCTCTTCCCTATGTGAGGAGCTGCTTTGGGGATAGACGCCTCTGCCCGCTCACCATTCTTTGTGGTGCACAATCCCCACCCAACCATCTCACCTCTTTCCTACTATTCTTAAATGCAGCACTCCTGGAGCGTAACAGTCTCTAAGTTAGATATTAATTAAGAAATTACAAAAAATATAATTACAAACTATGAATTGGAGTAACTACCACCCAGGAGAAGTACAAAGACCCACAGATCTACTACAGCCTGGGGGGTCATTAGGAAAGGACTTTGGAGCTGGGACACGTTGGTCGGATTCTGAGTTTTCTTTTGAGGCCCGAGAGGCAGGGAACAGGTGGGCCCTAAAGGAGAAGAAGGATGAGGAGAAAGACAAGATGCCCTAATACTTATTAATTCCCCCCACCGTCTATATTTGGGATTTATTGAGAACGGTCTCTAGATCAATGATTCCCAAAGTAGGCCCTGGAAAACATCAGCATTACCTGGGAACTTGTTAGAAATGCAAGTTCTCAGGCCCCATCCCAGACCTAATGAGTGGAAAACTTTGGGGGTGAGGCTAACAACCCATGTTTTAACAAGCTCTCCAACCAATTCTGAAGCAAGCTTAAGTTTGAGAGACGTACCCCCGCCCCCGCCGACTACAGTCAAGTAGATTTGTTCATTAAAAGTGGTCTCTCTCAATCTCTCATGCTGTCCAAATGAAAGAGGAATTTTTAGATGAAAATCTGGAAGAGAAAAGCCCTGATAGGGATCTCCAACTGTAGAGAGAAAGGCAACAAATTGTTTGATGGAGTAGGGGTAAGGGAATAAAATATTTCCCCAAATACAAGCATTTTAGCAATTCAGAAACTAATTGCCTAGGGGCTGAGACATTAGAACGGTAGAGTACCTAGGAGATCATATCCTATCCCACCTCCACCCCCCACCCAAGGCAAAACCAGTGCTACCTCACCCTTCAAGGCAGACTTTTGCACTGTAGAAAGCTACGTACCCCTGACTTCCTTCCATTGGCCTTAGCTCTCTGGACTCATGTAGGTAAACTCGTTCCTCCTTCCCCATGACTGCCCAAGGATGACAGTCATTCTTTGTCCATGGTTCTTAATGAAGAAACAATCACAGACCAACCAAAGTATAAGGAAAGACCCTGGATTTATTACAGCAAGAGGGAACATGTAGAAACTTCAAGTACACGTGCCCTTCATCTGGGCCAGCTGACACGAGGGTGACCATGCAGACTGGCCCACAGTCTGGAGAACTATAAGGAAATTTCATGGGAAAATGATTCCCAACTCTGAACCAAGCCCACATGTTCACTAGAGACCTTTCCCATGTGGTTTATTTTAAGTCCCCCATTCATGATTTGGCTGGTTAGGAAGTTTTTTGGATTATCTATGCAAACTACCAATGCTTTTCAGGGGTACTAACTACTCCACAACCTAAGACATATTTTGTTTGTGGAGGAAAAGTTCCTCTCAACATCTCTCCCTGTCAGTTTCTCGTGCCTTCTCACATCTAACAAATTGTGTGTTTATTCACACATTCATTTAACCATTCTGCCCATTCCCCCAAACCCACCCAATCCCAGGCCCACCCCGAGTTTACCTCCAGTTGGGGCAGTGCCCAATATCTGCTCCAAATTGAGAAACTAAAGTCAACCTTGGACAAAAGCCCTTCTGAAGAATATGCCAACCAAAGACCCAATTCAGAGGAAACAAAATGGGGCAGAGTACAAAAAAGAGCAGTTTTAAATTCTATTTCGAACTTGTACTGGCATGTTCTCCCAACATCCTCATGACATGAGGAAGAGGGCATTTCAGAAGGAGCCAGGCTAAAGCCCAGGAAGAAATAAACACAAGGACCTGCTTCTCAGCCTGGTCATCCACTGCCAATCAGTGACCCCAGGCTGGGGAAGACTCATGTATTCCACCATCTGGGATGGTGTCAGCCCTTAAGTGATGACATAGCATCAGCCAAAACAAAGCCTAGAAAGAAACTTACTTTGAAATGGGGGCTCTGGCACTTCCTGCATAAAGATGGTCTTTGGAGAGTCACACGGTGATAAAAACTCAGCCTCTGAGGTTGGAATCACAGCTTCTCTACACTCAATGATGCCAGACAAAAATGTGACCACATGCTCTTAAACTGGCTTTGAACCAAACACGGTAGAGAGGTCATCTGCCACCACCTCCTAACAA
>PVKH010036690.1:0-11556 GCA_004027955.1 Chaetophractus vellerosus | reverse complement strand
TAGAGTCAGAATCTAGAATATAGGTTACCAGGGGATGGGGTGGGGCTAGGGAATAGGAATTTAAGGCTTAAAATGTAGAGTTCCTATTTGGAATGATGGGAATGTTTTGGTAATGGACGGTGGTAGTGGTGGTGGCACAACATTGTGAATGTAATTAACAGCACTGAATTATATATTTGAATGTGGTTAAAAGGGGGAAATTTTAGGTGGTATATATATTACCAGAATAAAATTTTTAAAAATCCATGGAACTGTACAATACAAACAGTGAACTCTAAATTAAACCATGGACTATAGTTAATAGTACAATTATAAAAATGGATTTAATCAATTGTAACAAACTAACCACACCAATGCAAGGTGTTAATAATAGGGTGGTATACAGGAACCTCTACTTTATGCATGATTTTTCTGTAAACCCACCACTTCTCTAACAAAAAACCCCCACTATTTTCCTTGACCTCAGATCAGTCTTTGTAATAAAGCCAATTAACATGATATTTTGTAATTCTATTCTCCCCCACTGGACAACATGCTGGTCTATTTTCGCTAATCATTAAGTCCCCAGTGCCTAACACAATTCTTGCAACTTAACAGACACCCAGTAAAGATGTAATGAATAAACAAGCAAGCAAACAAATAAATGATCTCTCTGATGATAAATCTGCTTCCCCCCATAAAATGTAGGTATAGTAATTACCTTTGTACATTAGAATTCTGTTCATATTTTCTAAGTTCACAATTAAGTTCAAAAGCAGGGAACTGTCGTTAAAAAAATACAACTGTGTTGGTGAAGTGTTGTTGTATGGGAATTCTACACATGTGCATGACTTTTTTTTTTTTTCAAAGATTTATTTATTTTATTACATATCTCCCCCCCTCCCCCCTGCTGCGGCAACACACCGAGAGTGGTCACTGCGCAGGTGCAGCTTTCCCTGCTTGTGGGCGGCTTCTGCGTCCGTTCACGGCCGGCTTTCAGTTCGCGGGTGGCTGGCTGCGCTCCATTCGCGGGCGACCTGCCCTGCCCGTGGCGGCTTTTGCCCTGTCCATGGCAGCTTTTTGCCCTGCCCACGGCGGCTCTGGCCCGCCCATGGCGGCTTGCCATTCTCAAGGCGGTCTGCCCGCTAGGAGAGATCCCCAGGAACCGAACCCGGGGCCTCCCATGTGGTATGCTGGTGCCCTATCCACTGGGCTATCGAGCCAGCCCCTGTGCATGACTTTTGTAAGGTCAAAACTTCTGTAATAAAAATGTATTTTAAAAAATATTAAAACTGCATTACAGTCAACAAAAACTTAATTATGCACTTGGTGAGTACTGTCATATCACATGCCCAGAATATTCTTTAACAGTTTTATTGAGGTCCCTTATTTTCACTTTTCTAGAAGACTTTGTGTAGAATTGGTACTATTTCTTCCTTAACTGTTTGGTAGAATTCAACAGAGAAGCCATCTGGGCTGGAATTTTTCTTTATGATAAGATTTTTACCTACAAATTTAATTTCTGTAATAGATACAGGGTTATTCATGTATATTTCTTCTTGAGCGAGCTTTGGCTATCTGTGTCTTCCAAGGGAGTTATCCATTACATCTAAGCTGTAGAATTTATTAGCAAAAAAAAAAAAATGTTCATAATATTTCCTTATATCCTTTTAATATCTTGGAGAATATGTAATGACTTCTGATCTTGGTAATTTGTGCCTTATCTCCTTTTTGCTGATCAGTGCGGTGATAGGTTTATCAATTTTATTGTTTTCTCGAAGAACCAGCTTTTGATTTCATTGATTATCTCTAGTAATTTTGTTTTTCTATTTCACTGAATTCCATTCAGATCTTTGTTATTCCTTTTCTTCAACTTACCTTGGGTTTAATTTGCACTTAAATTTCCAGTTTCTTATGATAGAAACTGAATTAAAGCTCCATTGAAGACAACAAAAGATTTAATTATGTACAGCATGAGTACTGTCTTTTAACACTCTCAGATTATTATTTTAACAATTCACAAACAGTGTGTTTAAGACTGACACCAAAGAAAACATAGGTACAACTATTTGTTTGAAAAAACAACCTTAGATTGCTAACTTAGCAATCATTTGGATTCAATCTAAGTAAATGTGCTTTTGTTAGAGGTATAATAAGTGAACTCTTCTCCATTTGTCATTGATTGATAAAATCTGAATGACACTCAATTCCAGTCTCTTGTTCCTTGAAAATATGGCTTCTGTTTTGCTTTCTGGATGTTTAGCCTTTGTCACAACTCTGTCAAAAATTTATTTATACAGCCCTGCTTTCAAAAGAAAAAAAAAGGCATCAACAAATGTGAGCAACTATGACCAAAACAATTTCATGTTTCTTTTAGAAGAAATCTTTTGCCAGCACCAGTGTCTTATTAGATTACAAACACAAATCTTACAAGGCAATTTCCTTAGCAGCAAGGAAAAGACCACATGAGATTACAAAAAATAAGTAAGTAAAGGCATCGACTAAGATTCTGTATGTTTGGGTGGGTCTCTTACTCCTGCTGGAGAGTTAGTGACAGAGGCAATTAGAACCAGGAATATTCCTCTGAAACCCCTAATTTTCTGTCAAAAATCACTAACATTCTTCCTTAAAGTGAATGACAAAGTCATAATCTTTTGGCATGTGTTCAGAAAGCGACAGGCTTTTTCAGAAAATCTGTGTTCCTGACAAAAGACTTCAGAATAAATTTGCTAACTTCAGATGGATACTTACAGTGTTATGAACTTAAACTACATTAAAACAGGAAATAGGTAGAAAAGCAGCTTAGTGTAGGAACTTAGCAGTGTGACATTCAGAACTGAGGAAGAAAAACCATCACAAGTCAGGGTATTTACAATTAATCCATAACTAGAACTGTTCTAAGGAAGGTGTTGCTAACAAAAGTCATATTATTAGAACAAGTCTTCATTGCAAGAAACTGGCAAATTCAAAATAAACTTGGAGTGTTAACTTTCATTTCAGACTAAGGCAATTTAACATAAACTGGAAGAGAGCTTAAATTTGCTTTTACAAACACTTTTTATTTTTGTTCTGAATGACGTAAGATAGCTTCTTTAGAGAAAAGAAAGGAATATCATGGGCTCCTTCAAAACACAATTGTTCCAAGTATAATAATAAAGTACTTCACAAAATAACAAGCAATAAGAAAATAGAACACTTTAAATAACTGTACTATTAAAGCCCTCACACAAAAGAAAGTAGGTAATAAATACAAGGAAGTGGGACATCAATTTTTTTTAATGATGTAGAGATTCCAGTTGCAAGAAAGTAGAATAAAATCCTATCATCTTCACTACTCTTGAAAAAATCTCTCCAAAGTTACAAGGAGAACAAGAAATGCATCACCTTTAGTCAAACTAGATGACATCTAAAACCGCAAGCCACCATTAGGAAGTCAGAGAGCAAAAGGAAGAATGGCAATTGCTTTAGCGGGAAGAAGGAAGGTACTTGCAAGGTAGGCGGGAGTGCAGGCACCAGGTACCCCAGCAGGTGGGAGGGCAACAGAGGCTGAGAACAAGTGAACCACCTGACCCTGTGGAAGACACAGTCCTGCAGACCCACAACACCACCGCACCTGACCACTCCACTACCAACTTTGCACAATTCTGAGACTTATGCTCTGGCAAAGAGTGAACCAAAAAGGCCCAGAGCTTGGGGAGAGCAGCTACAGCGAAGCATAGAGGTGAGTCCAGTACTGAAAACAAGCGGCTTATGCGGAAATTTCTTCTAAGCTGCCAGGGTGCTGTCAGGCTGCTCTACCAAGGGAGGAGATTGGAGAATTCCTCTCTGGAGAAACTGTAGGGCACAAGAGAAAAGAACAACAGATCCAGACTTTGGGAGATTATCTGAATGCCTCACTATTAAACACATCAGGCCATAAGCCCCACCAGGCACAAGAATTCCCAGGTCATCTGTAGTGCCTCATTCTTTAAGGATCGTACGATGCTTGAGTAGTGTCCAATATGAAAAGCAAACCTGAAAAAGAACTCGGAGAAAACAGAGCCAATTCAGGAGAGGAAAAATATTTTAATGAAATTATAGTGAATATCCACAGTAAGAGAATATATCCCAGAAACAAGAACAAGATGAGACTTAGTTAAAATAAATAAAAAGAGGCTTCCAGTAGACCAAGATAAAGGTGTAAGATCCTCTCATGTGCTATTCCCCCACCGAATCTTTGAACGACCAGCAAAAACTGGCAGGGCCATCTTCCTCAGAATTCCAGAAAACAATTAAAGGGTTGCAATACTGGCCATATGTCGAATCAGGAAACACAGCTTTGAAAATCAGTAGGAGAAGGTCCTGGCACCCTTAGTGGCCCTTCTCCCAATCCCTCAAGAAGTGGTGTGGAGCCAGCCTGTGCTCCTAATGTAGGTCTTTGGCCCTCTTCTAGAAGGAAGTGAGTAAGCCTTACGCACATACTGATGTTCCTGTATGCCGTGCCAATCTATGAGTGGCAGCCTGGAAGACTGAAACAGGAAACTAGGCTCTGGCTTGCCCTCCCATAATTTACCCTGCTGGCAGAAGCAGCTCACAAGACAGCTAAATCAGTGTAAGAAACAACTATGTCTAAGGGCATGGGGCAAAGGATTACCTATTTAAGTCATGCAATAGAGCACCCAGTAGGGGGAGAACATCTATTTCATAAGGAGTAGAGGGGCATTTGAATTCCTCTCTACGGGGGAATTCCTAAGGCCATGGGCAGATGACAAAATGCAGGTTCAGGAAACACAGAGAGGACCCTGAACTTCACATTCATCTTGGTCTAATCTTCTTGAGAGGAAGGCTAAGCGCTAAAGGACAGCACCAGTCAACACAGACCAAATTTGCAAAGACTGTTAAAGGCATTTTTTATATTAGTTATTTTTGTTACTTCCTGGCACTCAAATAAATTTCCATTATATAACTATCCAGATACAAACTAAAGGACAGACAGTTAAGGGACTAAATCCCAGAGTTAACACTTTAAAATATTAAAATGTATTATGTGCAGCAAAAGATTACAAGAAAAACAAAGAAACTGTAAATGATGGACTATCCAAAGGAACAAGATAAAAATATAGAAACCAACAATCAAGAAGTCCAGACTTTGTACATACCAGAAGAAAAAAAAACATTAAAAAAATGATCCTCAATATGCTCACAGAGATAAAACACAGAGAAAAAACTAAAGGATATCAGGAAAATGATGAATGAATAATATAAGAATCTCAATTAAGAGATAAAAATTTTAAAAAGAAACGGGGGGGGGGGCTGTAGCTCAGTGGATAGGGTGCCAGTTCACCACATAGGAGGCCCCAGGTTCAGTTCCCAGGGGCCTCTCCAAGTGGGCAGACCACCTTGAGAGGGCAAGCTGCCATGGGCAGGGCAAAAAGCCAACACGGGCAGGGCAAAGCCGCCACGGGCAGGGCAAGTCGCCCACAAGCAGAGCAGAGACGCCCGCGAGCGGGGCAAGCCACCTGCGCGGTGAGCTGACTCGGTGTGTCACCGCAATGGGGGGAGACAAAAGCAGACACAGAAGAATGCAAAAATGAACACAGCAAGAACAAGCAGAAAGGGGGCGGATATGTAACAACAACAACAAAAAAGAAACTGGGGGCGCAGGTATAGCTCAGTAGTTGAGCACCTGCTTCCCATGTATGAGATCCTGAGGTCAATCTTTCTAAAAAAAAAAAAAAAAGAAACTGAACAGAAATACTGGCAGTGATGAACACAATAACTAAAACGAAAAACTCCTTAGAGGGTTTCAAGAGCAGATTAGAGGTGGCAGAAGAATCAACGAACTCAAAGACAAGGAAATTGATGAGTCAGACTGAGGAGCAGTGAAAAAAAAGAATGGACAAAAACTGAACAGAGCCTAAGAGCTCCCACCTTAATGGGGAGACACCATGAACTGTACCAAAATATGCATTATGGGAGTAACAGAAGGAGAAGAACCAAAGAAAGGGGCAGAAGGAATATTCAAAGAATGAATAGCAGAAAACTTCCCAAATTAAATGAAAGACAAATTCATGATGAACCCTAAACAGGATAAATTTGAAGAGAACCATGCCCAGACATATAGTCAAACTGCTGAATACCAAGGACAAAGAGAGATTTCTGAAAGACGCAATAAAAAAGCAATGTGGGCAGCAGGCAGCAGGTGGCTGAGGAGATACTGGAGAAATCTGCTAGTGAGGCAAAGTTGTCTACAAAACTGTGGATGATAAAAAACTTTACTTGAAATTAAAGGGTATCCCAATAATGAGGTACAGAAAAACTGAGTACTAACTGTGAAGGAATGGCAAGAAAAGTAGGTGAGCCGCAAAATTGCATTTCATCAAGAACAAGGACATCAGCTATTAAAAAAGCATTTGGATAATTTCTTAATTGCAAGAGTGGACTCAGGATATTTTTTCCTCTTTGTGGAAAAGCAGTTGAGATGAGATGGTTTGCAGACCAGGGATACAGTGTAGTTGGTGTGGAGATCAGTGAGTTTGGGATTCAATAATTTTTACAGAGCAGAATCGTTCTTACTCAGAAGAACCAGTTGCTGAAATACCTGGAGCCAAATTATTTAAGAGCTCTTCAGGGAACATTTCATTGCACTGTTGCAGCATTTTTTATCTTTCCGGAGTCGATACTGGCAAATTTGACAGGATTTGGGATAGAGAAGTATCAGTGGCTATTAAGCTGGGAGATCAGGAACACTATGCTGTTATAATGTTGTCCTAACAAGCAAAGGGTTTCACTACCTCGTGTCTGCTGTTTCTTATGATCCAACTAAACATGCAGGCCTACCATTTTATGTTCCAGACACTGAAATTAAAAGGCTGTTTGGCATAATATTCAATATTCATTATCTTGAGAAGGTTGACGTTTTTGAAGAACGACAAAAGTTGGGGAATTGACTACATATTTGCAAAGTTATATATCTATTTACAGAAAAATAAATGAGATAAATAAAATCTAATACATCAATATGTTTTTAAGCAATCAAAAATTATGCTCAGGCATGAACATATAATGAATGACTTAAAAATCATTTACAAATCACATCACAAATTTTCGTTCAAAAACAGATATAAATTTTTAGAGAAAAACATATCCTAAAATGTTAAAGTGACTACCTTTGGAGAGGAGAGTGTAATTAGGGATAAAAGCAGACTAATCTGCCTGTTTTATCTACATATTGTAAAAAAATTTTACCATCAGCATGTTTTACTTGTATAATATATAAAAGAGAAAAGCAATGCTTATGACTTAAAGAAAGACATATAACACATATAGAAATTGACATTGAGTGCAATATTTTAATAAGATACAAGGTAAAAAGAAAGTAACCTAAGAAATTATATAAAATATTAACTTGGGAAGTGGCTGTGGCTCAATTGGTTGGGCTCCCATTTACCATATGGGAGGCCCCAAGTTTGATACCTGGGGCCTCCTGGTGAAGGCAGGCCGGCCTGCGTGGCGCGGTGAGTTGACAGCCAGCGCGGCATGGTCACACAACGAAGGGAGACAAGTAGACACAGAAAAAAGCAAATGCAAATGGACACAGCAAACACAAGCAGCAAAAAGGGGATGAATAAATAAAATAAAAATGAATCTTAAAATATATATATAATTTAAAAATAAAATAAAATATTAACCTCTATTATAAACACTCCCTATGCTCAATCCTATCACCCTTTTTCACATTTTGTCTCCATATATAACAATTTTATATGAAAGGGAATCAAGAAACAAATTAAAATTTTTAATTAAGTGAACCAACCTATATGGAACCAAGTGTTTTTCCCAAACTGTAAAACCTTTTTAAAAAATTTAATTAAAAAAAAAAAGCAGTGTGGTATGTACAAGGGAGTAAGTACCAATTTCTCATCAGAAACCATGGAGGCAAGATGGCAGTGGGACAAAATATTTAAAGTGCTGAAAGAATGCAATTGCCAACCAAAAATTTTATATCTGGTGAGACTCTCTTTCAAAAATAAGAGAGAGATTAAGAGATTGCCAGATAAACAAAATCTGAGAGAGAATGTCACCACTAGCCCTGCCCTACAAGCAATGCTAAAGGGAGTACCTCAGGCTGAAAGAAAAGGACACCAGACAGTGGATTGGAGTGGCAAAAGAAATAAAGATCTCTGGTAAAGGTAATCATATGGGTAATTATAAACTTCAGAACTATTGTAATGTACTTTTAGGTATGTAACTATATTTTTTACTTCTTAAAAATTCTAAAATGCATAAAATCTAATGAGAAATCTATGGATTGGGACACACAATATATAAAGACATCATTTGAAACAAGTACAAAAAAAAGGTGGGGTATAGAGGGGTATAGGAACAGTGTATGTGTTTACCACTGAAGTTAGTTGGTATCAACTCAAACGTGATTGTTATAGATTTAGGATGTTAAAGATAAGCCCTATGAAAAACACAAAGAAAATATATGAAAATATCTATATAAAAAGAAATGAGAAGGGACTCTGTATACTACAAAAAATCAAGGAAATATGAAAGTAGACATTAATGGAAGAATTGAGGGACAAAAAGATGTGAGATTTACAAAGATCAAATAGCAAAATGGCAAAAGAGAACCCTGTGTTATCAGTAGTCACTTTAAATTTAAATGGATTAAACTCTCCATTCTAAAGACAGAGATTGGCAGAATGAATAAAAAGCATGACCCAATTATATGCTATTTACAAGAGACTCACCTTAAATTCAAAGATCTAACTAGGATGAAAGTGAAAAGATGGGAAAATGTGTGTGTGTGTGTGTGTGTATACCATACAAAAAGTAACCAAGAGTTGGATTAGCTATATTAATATAAGGCAAAATAGATGCTAAGTCAAAAACTGTCATGAGGGATGTGAGAGTTTGAAATTCTTTTATGAATATCAAAAAAAGAAAGATTGTTTTTAACTAATCCATTCCTGTGAACCACCCTCTTGCTGGGTCTGATATAACTGGAGACACAGAGAAAGACACAGAGGAAAAGGGAGCTCTGCCATTTTTGACCCGGCAACGTAAAAGGAAGACTTAAGGATTACCAGCACAAAGTCCCCAAGAGGATGGGCCCAAGGAGTAGCTCAAAGCTGAAAAGACTAGCCATATGCCTGATAGCTCACTGCTGAACTCAGGAAGAAATGGAGCAGCCAAGACTGAGAGAGGAGGCCCAGAAAGAGATAAGCCCTATGCCTAGTTGCCCAAAGCTGAGCTCCGGGAGATAGTAGATTCTGGAAGGGAAGGCAGAGATCTTGGAAGACACTGGTGGCCATCTTGCTTCATCACATGGCAGTACCCTGAGGATCTCTGCTGATGTATTGATTTAACATTTCATGGCCTCAGATCTACAAGCTTTTACCTCAAATCAATCCCCTTTATAAAAGCCAACACATTTTCTGGTACTTTGTACCGGCAGCCCTTTGGCAAACAAAGACAAGGGACAAAAAGGATTACTATATAATTATAAAGGGGTCAATTCAAGAAGAAGACATAACAATTATAAACAAATATGTACCTAATGTCAGAGCCCCAAAATATAGAAAGTAAATATTGACAGATTTGAGGGGATAAATAGACTATTCTACATCAATAGTAAAAGACTTTAATATATCATATTCAATAATGGATTGAAAATCTAGTCAGATGATCACTAAGTAAATAAAAGACTTTAAGAGTACTTTAACCAACTATACCTAACAGACATATATAGAACATTTTATCCAACAGTTGTAGAGTATACATTCTTCTCTAGTGCACATGGATCATTCTTCAGAATAGGCCATATGTTAGGTCACAAGACAATTTCCATAAATTCAAAAATATTGAACTCATACAATGTATTGTCTCCAAACACAATGGAATGAAGCTAGATATTAATAGAGGAAGAACTGGATGATTTGGAAATACGTGGAAATTAAACAACGCACATTTAAAAAGCCAATGGGACAAAGAAGAAATCACAAGGGAAATTAGGAAATATCCTGAGGCAAATGAAAATGAAAAAAACATACCAAAACTTAAAAGATGCAGCAAAGACAGTGCTGAGAGGGAAATTCATAGCTCTAAATGCTTATATTAAAAAACAAGAAAGATTTCATATCAGAGACCTAATCTTCAAAACTGAAGGATTTAGAAAAAGATCAAATTAAATGCAATTCCAGCAGAAGGAAGGAAGTAATAAACATCAAAGCAAATATAAATGAAAGACAATAAAAACAATAGAAAGAATTGATGACACCAAAAGTTGATTCTTTGGAAAGATCAATAAAACCAACAAACCATTAGCTAGATTCACAAGGAAAAAAGAGAGGATGCAAATAACCAAAATCAGAAATGAAACAGGGGCAAGGCTGCCAACCTCTCAGAAATAAAAAGGATTAAAAGAGCATACTAAGAACAAGTGTATGCCAACCTAGATAAAATGGACAAATTTTTAGAAATACACAAACTACCTATACTGACTCAAGAAGAAATAGATCTCAACAGACCAAAAACAAGGGAAGATATTGAATCAGTAATCAAAAACCTCCCAACAAAATAAAGCCCAGGTCAAGAGAGCTTGACTGGTGAATTTTACTAAACATCCCAAGAAGAATTAACAACAATCCTCAAACACTTCCAAAAAATTGAAGAGGAAGGAACACTTCTTCACTCATTTGATGAGGCCAACATCAACCTAATACCAGTGCCAGATAAAGATACCACAAAAAAAGAAAATCACAGAGCAAGAGCCCTTATGAATATTGGTGCAAAAATCCCTTCAAAATATTAGCAAAGTGAATCCAACAGCATATTAAAAGAATTATACACCATGATCAAGTGGGATTTATCCCAGGTTTGCAAGGGTGGTTCAACAAAAAATCAATTAATGGAATATGCCATAATAATAGAATGAAGGAGGGGGGAACACAAGATCAACTAATTTGGTGCAGAAAAAGCATTTGACAAAATCCAGCACGTCTCCTTGATAAAAACACTTAGAAAACTAGGAAGAGAAGGAAACTCCCTCAACATGATAAAGGGCATATATGAAAACCCCACAGCTAACATCCTACTTAACAGTGAAAGACTAAAAGCTTTCGCTTTAATTTCAGGAACGAGACAAGGACACCCACTGTCATTCTGTTATTCAATATTGTACTGAAGTTCTAGCAAGAGCAGTTGGGCAAGAAAAAGAAATAAAAATCATCCAAATTGGAAAGGAAGAAGTAAAAATTGCCCTATTTGCAGATGACATGATCGTGCAGGTGACATGATATGGTAATTTGAGGCTTTTGTGGACCCCAGAAAAATCATGTACTTAGAGCCAATCTATTCCTTTGGGTATGAACCTATTGTAGATGAGGCCTTTTTTTTTTTTTAAGATTTATTTTTTTGGTGTACAGTTCTATGAGCTCCCCCCGCTCCCCCCAGCTTGCTGTCTGTGTCCATTCACTGGGTGATCTTCTGTGTCTGTTTCCTGTTTTCTCTTCTCATTTTTCTCCTCCAGTCTCTTCACCGGGATTCGATCCTACGGACCTCCTATGTGGGAGAGAGGAACCCCGCCCC
>PVKH010036689.1:0-11558 GCA_004027955.1 Chaetophractus vellerosus | reverse complement strand
CATAATAATCAGCATTTAGGAGCAATGGGTTGAACAACCCTATAGTCACATAAAGGAATGATACAATATAATTCTGACTGAAAAAAAGAAGCAGAAAGGGATGTATAATACAAGTCATGTAAATTAAAATGTAGGTGTACATTATATGCATATGTATGCATTGGAAAGACCATATTAAAATATATTGCAATGTTTGCTTCTTGGAGGCAGGAAAATGTATATGCTCATGTGACAACATGGATGAACCTTGAAGATATTATATTGAATGGAATAAGCCAGACATAAAAGTACAAATGTTGTATGATATCACTGATATGAAATAATTAGAATAAACTCATAGAGTTAGAATACAGAATATAGTTTCCCAGGGGCTAGGTTGGGGTAGATAATTAGGAAGTAATGCATAATTTATATAGAATTTCTATTTGGTTTTATTGTAAAGTTTTGGACATGGATGGTGGCGATGGTAGCACAATATTGTGAGTGCAATTAACATCTTTGAATTATATATGTAAATGTGGTTAAAAGAGGGAAATGTTAGGTTATATATATATATATATTACTAGAATAAAAATTAATAGATAAAATAAAGGACTATACAATGCAGTGAACCCTATTGTAAATGATGGACTATAGTTAATAGTACAATTATTAAAATATTCTTTTATGAATTTTAACAAATATACCACACTAATACAAAGTATTAATAGTGGAGTGATATACTGGGAAAAAATACATCCTAATGTAAACTGTGTATTATAGTTAAGAGTACATTTATAATATTCTTTCATCAATTGTAACCAAGGTACCACACTATATTAGGGTTCTCTAAGGAAAAAATTGACAGGAGATATAAGTAAATAGTATGAGCTTTTATAAAATTGGCTCATGCCACTGTGGGAATGCAAAGTCAAAATTCCATAGGGCAGGCTGCAAACAGGAACTCTGATGAAGATCCTTGTTGAATTCCCCAGGAGACACTGACTATCTGAATTACAGATGCGGATTTTCTCTTTCTTTTTTTCTTTTTAAACAATCGATTTTATTGATACATGTGAATAAAGCATAATTGCACCCAAAATATACACTCAATGGTATTCTGTATAATCACATAGTTTGCATTCATTCCTTCAATCACCTTTAGAGCATTTTCATTATTCCAATAAAAAAATTTAAAAAAAAAACCCAAAAACTCATTACCTCTCAATCTCTCAGTCATATACTCAGTATCTTGCATATTTGTATTTTACATGAGGTTTCAAGATGTTATACATTTCCATGTTACATTTTCAGCTTTCCTTCCAGTAATATACATGACCTTAGACTTTCCCTTTAAACCACTATCATACCCATATAATAACTCTGCTAGTTCCAAACACTGTGACGTATTTCCACCATTTCTATTCAGTTCCAAAGATTTACAAAACAACCTTTTTTACCAATTCTTCACCTATTAAGCTTCAGCTTTCTATTCTCTATCTTCCTTCTATTTCTAGTGACCTATATAATAATTATTAACTCCATGAGTTTACACAATATATTTTGTTCATATTAATCATATTAATGCAATTATACAGTGCTTGTCCATTTCTGCCTGACTTGCTTCATTCACCAAAATGCCCTCCAGGTTAATCCATGTTGTCATATTCTTCACAACTGTGTAACCACAATTGGTTTATCCTTTCATCTATTGTTGGATAATTGTGTTGTTTACAGCTTTTGGCAATTGTGAAGAATGCTGCTATGAACATAGGTGTGCAGATGTCTGTTGGTGTCACTACTCTCAGTTATTCTGGGTATATTACTAGTAGTGGTATTGTGACATCCCATAGCAAGTCTATATTCAACCTCCTTAGGAACTTCCAAACAGTCTTCCATGGTGGCTGTGCCATTTTACATCCCATCAACAATGAATAAGTATATCTATCTCTCCACATCCTCTCCAACATATACATTTTACCAAATTTTAATAGTGGCCAGTCTAATAGGCATGAAATGATATCTCATTTTAGTTTTTTTTTTATTTTAATTTTTCATTTTTTTAAAAGACACTTAGATTACATAAATGTTACACAAAAAATATAGGGATTCCCATACGCCTCACCCCCCACACCTCCCACAATCTCCCACGCAAACATCCCTCTCTTAATACTGAAATCATTTACCCTTTTAAGGTCTTCAACTGATTGGATGAGACAGCACTCACTGCTGGCAATAATCTCTTCAGTTGATTGTAGATGTAACCAGCCTACTATGGAATCAACTCACTGATGATTAAAGTCTATAAAATTCCCTTTTATTACTACAATACTCCCTGTGCTTGCTTGACCAAACAACTGGGCACCATTAGCTGGCTGATTTGACACACTATCCTAAATATTACACACACTAATGCAAAGTGTTGTAAATAAGCAGTGGTATATGGGAACATTGTAATTTTTACATGATTTTTCTGTAGCTTACAACTTTTCTAATCAGTTTTTTTAAAAAATAAACAACAAAATCAAGACATTGGCCTTCAAAACATGATAAATCAGTAGTTATTGCAATCTTGTGGTACTGTTGTAATGATAGCTATAATCAATGGAAAAGATCACACATATATTATAAATTGGTTCACAACTGGTTTACAACAAAGCTAACTGCATATCCAGTGGAGAAACATAGTATTTTCAAGAAATAGTACTCAAACATCTGGATTTGTATATGGTAAAAACAAATGACCCTTAACCCTGACTTCACAATATTTACACAAATTAATTTGTAATGAAGTATATATCTATAGATAAAAGTATAAAATATGTGTAAGTATAAAATGAGAATACAATTTTTGAGTTATTGAGATAGGCAAATATGTAATAATCAGATTAAAAATAATTCATGAACCATGAAGAAAAATGGATGATGAACTGGACATCATTAAACCTAAAAGCATCTGCACCTCAGAGGAATACCTTATGAAAATTAAAAGCATGATCATGCACTGATTAAGAGTGTGTATACCATGTAGTCATTCTAGAGGGCAATGTAGCATGACAGGGACAAATTGATTATTGGCATATTCTCCCATATTCTAGGAACTGTTCTTCTCTCTGTATGTCCAAAACATTCTCACAAAATTCATTGAGAAGACATTCACAGGCATGTTCACTCAAATATTACTTATTACTTATTGTAATAGAAAGTTGGCAGCAATCTGTATGTTTGTGTCTGAAAGACATGTGTTATAAGTCTACCAATGAACATAAATCAACAGAAGGAAACAATAAATGGATGTTATCCTAAATGGAGCTTAAAAACATAATATAACATAATATTGAGAGACAACACATATGTTAGAATTCTAATCAAATGGAGAGAAGAATAATGGGTATAGAGTATAAGAATAAATGACAATTAAAAATATGTGAGGGATCTTGCATATAATAATGATAGTATTTTAACATAAACTTAGGAGCAAGGGAAATTCAATTATGCTCATAAATATCTTCACTCCAAAGTTTTCAAGATATAGCTAGAAAAATCTAGTTGATATATAATAGGTGTTGGTTATATAGTTCTTCAAATTGCCTTCTAGTGCTTATGTGTATGTGTAATAATAGGTATAGGTTATTCTTTTCTAAATTGCTGGATTTTTCTCTGACACTTGTCAGGTGCATTTAAATCAGCCTAATAGTTCAGTGAACATAATCTTTATTCTTACTCAGATTAATACAATTTTAATAAAAGCAATCAGCTACAAAAATAATGTGTAATTTGACAAGCAATAAAATACTTACAAATAAAAATATAAACATTTCTTAAATTATAGTAACCTTAATTGTAAATGCTTTTTATTCTATACTATATTTAATTATAGGAATCAATAGTTTATGTAACAAGTATATTTTGAATTGTCTTAAAATACAATAAATTTGAGTAAGGAGAGTTTCTAAACTGCATCAGTTAAAAGTTGGTGAAAACATATTTAGAATACCTGAAGTAATTTTATGATTTTTATTTTCTGATTGCATGATAGGATCAGTTATGCATAATGAGAGCTAGAATCCTGATATTAGTTATAATATAAGAAGGTGGAGAATCTGGACACAAACACAGATCCACAAACATTGGTAGGATATTTAATGCTTTCAAATTGGAGGAAGCATACTTTATTTTTTGAATCTCCCATTATAGTAGCAATTGCTAATTCTTAAGTACTCAAGATAAATCTCTTAGGATGTGAGAACAATAACAAAGAAGCAGCATCATTATTTCTAGTTGAGATAGCATAATACATAAATTAAATGGTGAATATCTGGCCATATATTTACATGACATCTGGCTCCTAGGCCCTAACACACATTCTAAAAACATTTTTTGGACTCAAATTATATAAACACAAAGAAAAATGAATATAAATAATTAAAATATTATAAGCCAAGGAAAAAATAACTTTTTATCAAAATCTGGAATGATTTCTACTACATTGGCTAAAAGGTATTTAAGATCAAGAAAGCTGGAGAGAGAATCAATTCCCTCCGTAGTACAATAATTGCAGATTCTGCAATTTATTTAACTTATCACTGGGCTGAGGTCACAGAACAATCAACTGACCTGCAACAAGAAGACATGAGATACTTCGAAGAAAGGTAGAATGTAAGAATTTGCTTAACAGGGACAGAGCTTCCTGTTTCTACACGAGCCAGTAAAAAGAATTTAACTAAAATTATTAATCAATTGGTGAAGTTAGAACATATGCTAGAGTGATACTATAGCTCCTTGGGAGCTACAGATACAAGACAAATGTGTGCCCACACACAGTTTCTTTTATCTAGACCTCACTGATGCTCACAATGAATACTATATACATGGAGAGAGTCCTGAAATATCTTCACTCCTGGTGCAATCCCGGGTGATGGAAAGAGCAGCCACTGTGAGTAAGGCATATTCACACCAATATCTTACTCCCCTATATTCCTCAGGGAACTAAATCCTTTAGGTGGTTATGGGAAGGGCTGCAACTCCATAGGGAACCATTGAAATCTTGTGCGGGTAGGGAAAGAGAAGAGGAAAATGGATTTTCCTTGGGGAAGGAGCAGGAATACACCCTCAGCTCAGGTCTTTAAAAGTCCTCAAAGCTTGTGATAATACAGAAGTACTGACAAATTCCAAACTCTCATGAATCAAGGCTACATTTATTGTTTAAGACTGAGCATGAATTAGTACAGCAAAGAACATGCCCCAATCTAATGTCTCACCACAAAGTTAGGCAATATCAAGCAACAAATAACAGCAGTCTACTATTAGGAGCAGTGCAAGAGCATTGAGAGAGGCATTCTTAGAGATGCAGGCACAAAAGAACTATATCTGAGGGTGGAACAGATATTTCTGGAAAACTTTCTGAGATAGCTACAATCCTAAACACATGGTAAGAGTACAGGAATTTAAAGTCTGTGTGGCACTGAGTGTTATAATAACAAAAACAAAACCCAAACATAGATCAACTGCTGATTGGATTGACTGAATCCTCCAAACAAAGCATTACCAAAACAAAAGTTGTATGGGATTTTTGGAGAAGATGGCAGAGTAGAGAACTTCAAGAATCAGTCCTTCCACCAAAACAACTATTAAACAGGTAGAACTGTCTGAAATACCTATTTTGAACTCTAGAGGACAGAATAACACTGTAGAGCTTCAAGGAAAGAGCTGGAAGAAGAAGCTGATAAATAACAGTAAAGAACTGTAAATCGCTCTCTCTACACGGTGGCTACCAGTACCCACCCTTGTGGCAGGCTTCTGTGCAGCTGCTAGTGACAGTCCAAATCCACTGATTGTGTACCTTGTGTACCTCTGTTCTTGGGGAAGTATGTACACAAGGTACACAATCAGTGGATTTGGACTCCTGAGTCATGGCTTTGAGAGCTGCTATTGTTTCTACCTGCTCCAGACAAAGGTGCTGGCAGCCATTGTTTCAATCCTCCCTGGATAAGGGCTGAGGCAGTGAAAACTGAATGACACAGTATTTCCTCAGGGCTGTGGGAGACAGTGAGCTCTAGGGCTGCATTTGCTGAGCAGGCCAGGAAGGCTCAGCTTTGGAAATCCATCAGAAAAGCTTTTGGCACTTTTCCTGATCTCTTCCACAGGGCACTTTGGAGCCAGTCTGTGCCCCCTTTGTGGGTCCCTGGCCCTGTTTTGACTGGGAAAAACTGAATTAGGAAAGACCTCCCAAGGGTCACCATCCTTCTGGAATCTGACCTCCAGGAAAGAGTAGTGTGAGACAATGAGAGTATTGTAAAAATCTACAGAGGATGACAATCTGGGACAAAGGCGTAGCTCTCTCAAATACTCAGGAAAGGGAGGCTTGCCCCCTCAGAAGCAGAGGTAAGAAACAAACTCCTGCAAACAGGGGACCTCCAGAACAACTAACAATGAAAAGACCAGGACAAGACAAAAAGCCCAGAAAGACAAGGAAAACTGCACACTGCATTCACCTTGGGCAGACTTTCCTGATAGGAGGGCTGAAACTCAAAAAAAGCTCTATCTTTTCAAAGCTGGTTACAAAACTAAGGAAAAGATATCCCAGGGAGTAAATTCAAGTGTTAATATTTTAAAATATTAAAATGTACAGTGCACAACAAAAGAGTATAAAACAAAGAAACAGGAAATGATGCCCCATCCACATTAAGGAGATAAAAATACAGAAAATAACAGTGAAGAAGATGAGAATGTGGACATACTGAACAAAGTCTTTTAAATATATGGTTTTAAAAAATACTCAAGGATATGAAGAAAAGTACAGAGAAAGAACTAAACATTATCAGGAAAACAATGAATGAACAACATGAGATAGAAATTTTATAAATTAAACACACAGAACTACTGGAGTTGCAGACCACAATAACTAGAAAGAAAATGACCAGAAGGGTTTAAAGAGCAGATTGGAGCTGGCAGAAGAAAGAATCAATGAACTCAAAGACAAGAAACTGAAATGAGTCAGGCTGAGGAGGATAAAGAAAAAATAAATATTAAAGGTAAAAAGGCCTAAAACAACTATGGGACATGAAGGACACCAATATACACATATGGGGTCCCAGAAGGAGAAGAAAGTGAGAAAGCAGTGGAAGGGATAATAAAAAAATAATGATAGCGCACCCCCCAAACGTAGCAAAAGATATAAATATGCACATCCAAGAAGCTCAGAGAACCTGAAACAGAATAAACATGAAGAAAAATACATTCCCTCATACACTGATTATATCAGCAAATGCAAAGCACAAGGATAGAGTTCTGAAAGCTACAAGAGAAAAGCACGTGTTACCTACAATGGAGTCCTGATTAGATGAAGTGTTGATTTCTCATCAGAAACCATGGAGGCAAGAAAGCAGTGGGTTGAAATACTTAAATTGCTGAAGGAAGACAACTATCAGCCAAGAATATTATATCTTTTGAAACACTTTCAAAAGTAAGAGAGAGATTAAGACATTCTCAGATAAAACCTGAGAGAGTTCATCACCAGCCTTATAAGCAATGCTAAAGGTAGTTCTTCAGACTGAAATGAAATGACACTAGACAGTGATTCAAAACAGCATAATGAAATAAAGACTTGTAGTAAAGGTAAACATGTGGGTAATTATAAATTCCAGCATTATTATATTGTTTTATATGTAACTCCACTTCTTACCTCTACAGGTGCTAAATACAAATGCATAAAAAGTAATGATAAATTTAGCTTTCTAGACATGAAATGTACAAAGATATAAGTGGTGGTAAATACAACAATGGTGGGAGGACAGAGGGGTATAGGAAAAGTACATGTTCACGCTATGGAAATTAAGTTGGTATCAAACCAAATGCAATTGTTATATATTTAAGATGTTAAACTTTAACCCAATGATAACCACAAGTAAAACAAATAAAAAGTATACACAGATAGAAATGGGAAGACACTCAGTATGGTACAAAACAAGAAAGCAAATAAATATAAAGGTAGGGATTCACAGAAGTGTGGGGGATAAAAAGGTATAAGATTTACAATGGTTACATAGTAAAACGACAGAAAAAAGTCTTGTATTGTCAGTAGTGACTAAATGTAAGTGGATTAAACTCTTTGGTCAAATGGAAGAGATTGGCAGCATGGATTTTTTCTTTAAAGCATTATATTACTAGGACCTGCAGATAATAAAAGGACTATAAGTATCAATTAGGTAACCTATATTGTGGCAGTTTGAGATTATTTATGAATTTTAAAAAGAGGGTTATATTTGTAAATTGGTCTGTTCCTCTGGTCTGATACTCTTTGATATTTTATATTCAGCTGAGGTGACTGACTAAATTATCTTAAGATTAAGGCTTTGATTCAACCACTTCATTAGGGTAACTCAGCCTGAGTCCCCAACCCCTTTGTGGGCTATATAAACAGCCACTCATTCATGGAGACACACAGAAGTAGATACACAGAAGAACACAGAAAAAGACATGGAAGAGGAGAGAACTTAGTTTTGATGCTGGATACCTGGAGAGAGATTAGCCATTTGCCTGATAGTTTGCAGTTGAAGAGAAAGAGCAGCTGAGCCCTATGTCAGCCTACAGCTGTGATCAGAAGAAGCTGGGCCCACAGAACCTCAAGAGCAAAGAGGAAGGTCAAACCCTCACAGATATTACCTGCCATCTTATTTCAACACATGGCAACTGATTTTGTGTGAGTAGGTAATCTTGAGTTGTTCTCTTTAGGGCCTTGTAGCTATTAACTTTTACCACAAATAAATACCCTTTATAAAAGCCAACAGATTTCTGGTACTGTGCATCAGCACCCCTATTGGTTGACTAATCCATATATGAAATGGACAAATTCTTAGAAACACACACAAAAAAACTACATTGAACTAAGAAGGAATAGAAGATCTCAACAAACCAATTACTAGTAAAAAGATTGAATCAGTTATCAAAAACCTCCTAACAAAGAAAAGCCCAGGAGCAGAAGACTTTCCACTGTAATTCTTCCAAGTAATCCAAGAAGACAACTCCAATTCTGCTCAAGCTTTTCCAAAAATATTGAAAAGCAGGGATTGCTCCCTAGGACATTCTATG
Source organism: Chaetophractus vellerosus (assembly GCA_004027955.1). Taxonomy (NCBI): domain Eukaryota; kingdom Metazoa; phylum Chordata; class Mammalia; order Cingulata; family Chlamyphoridae; genus Chaetophractus; species Chaetophractus vellerosus. Next base: position 2,489 of record PVKH010036689.1, on the reverse strand, counting down.
AGGCCAACATAACCCTAATACCAAAGCAAGGTAAAGATACCAGAAGAAAAGAAACTTAAAACCAATAGTTCTTATGAATACAAATACATAAATCCTTAACATAATACTACCAAACTGTATCTAACAGCATATTGAAATAATTATATGGGATGGTCAAGTGGGATTTATTCCTTGTATGCAAGGTTGGTTCAACAACAACAAAAAATCAATTAATGTAATATACCACATTAAGTGAAGTAAGGGTTTTAGAAAACCACATGATCATCTCAATTGATGGAGAAAAGGTGTTTGACAAAATCCAGCACCTTTCATTTTAAAAAATGCTTAGAACACTAGAAATAGAAGGAAACCCCCTCAAAATGATAAAGGGTCTGTATAAAAAGTCCACAGATAACATCCTACTTAATGGTAAAAGACTGAAAGTTTTCCCTCTGAGATCAGGAACAAGACAATGATGCCCACTGTTACCACTGTTTTTCAAATTTGTGCTGGAAGATCTTGCCAGGTAATTAGGCAATAAAATGAAATAAAATCACCCAAATTGATGTTTTGTTAAGATGTTAATACTATCCAAAGCAATTTATAGTTTCAGTGCAAGCAATCCCCATCAAAACTCTAAAAACCTTCTTTGCATAAGTGGAAAAGCCAGTCATCACATGTATTGAGAAGGAAAAAGGGCATTGAACAGCCAAAGCCATCTTAGGAAAGAAGAATGAAGTTGGAAGACTCACACATTTTTATTTTAAAATTTATTACAAAGCCAATGTAATCAAAACAGCATGTTATTGGCAAAATGAAAGATATATAAACCAACAGAATAGAATCGAGAGCTCATAAATCAGCTCTGACATTTATGGTCAACTTATTTTTGACAAGCTGGCAAAGACCACTCAATGGGGAAAGTTTAGTTTCTTCAAGGAATTGTGCTGGGATCTCCATTTTCAAAAATATAGCAGGACTCCTACCTCACACCATATATAATAACTCAAAAAGGATAAAAGATCTTAATATAAGAACTAGAAATATCAAATCCCTAGAAGAAAATATAGTGAAGAATCCTCAGGAATATGTGTTTGGCAATAATTTCTTAGACTTTATACCCAAAGCATAAGCAACAAAAGCAAATAAATAAATAAATGGAACCTATTAAAATTAAAATTTTTTGTTCTTCAATCGACTTTTTCATTAAAGCAAAAATAAATAAATAACAACTGTACACAATGAGAGAAAATATTTTGAAACCCCATATACTTGATAATGGATTAATACCCAGAATATTTAAAGAAACCTTTCATCATAACAACAAAAAGACAAACACCTCAACTGAAAAATGGGCAAAAAGACTTGTTCATACATCTCTCCAAAGAAGATATGCAAATGGCCAGAAAGCACATGAAAATATGCGAATCAAAACCACAATGAGATACTATTTCACACCCACTAGAATGGCTGCTATTAAAAGGTGGAAAATAATAAGTATTGGAGAGGATGCAGAGAAATAGGCACACATTCATTTTTGTTGGCAATAGAAAATGCTGCAGCTGCTGTGGAAGACAGTTTGGCAGTTTCTCAGAAAGTCAAGTGTAGAACTACCATATGACCTGGCAATCCCACTACTAGTAATATACCCCAAAGAATTGAAAACAACGAATCAGATATTTGCACATTAAAACTCATAGCAGCAGTATTCATAATTACCAAAAGATGGAAGCAACTCAAGTGTCCATTAACTGATGAATGGATAAATAATTGTGGTATATACATACAATGAAATATTATTCAGCCACAAAAAAAGAATGAAGTCCTGATACATGTGACAATATGGATGAACCTTGAAGACATTCATGTTGCATGAAGTAAGCCAGATACAAAAGTACAAGCATTTTATGATCTTACTGATTTGAACAATTAGAATAAGCAAACTCATAAAGTCAGAATCTAGAATAATGATTACCAGGGGATGGGATAGGGATAGGGAATGGGGAGTTAAGGATTAAAATGTTTAGTGCTCCTAGTTGTGATGATGGACATGTTTTGGTAATAGATGGTGCATTATTTTAGCACAATATTGTGAACGACATTAACAGCACTGAAATATCTATCTGTATGTGAATATAGGGGATATGCTAGATTGTATATGTGGTAACAGAATAAAAATTTTTAAAAATCCATGGAACTAAACTACACAAACAGTGAACACTAAGTTAAATCATGGGCATTTGCGGTGTAAGCCCCAAAACCTTAAGCCCAAGACGGCCGGAAAAGTGAAAGTGAAAAGCCAAAATGGCCGATCGGGCTAGTTCTTAAATGGCCGATTGGCCTGTTCCTCCTTCTTCTAGGAAGTAGCTCACCCTTTTCCCCGCCCACGAAACCTTCCTGCCTTCTACACTTAGTAAACCTTCCCTAGCAACCGACTGCGTCCAATCCTGGCCTGCCACGTATTTCCACTTCCTTTCCTTGCCCCGCCTCCTACTCCTCCCCCTACCTTG
>PVKH010036688.1:0-11560 GCA_004027955.1 Chaetophractus vellerosus | reverse complement strand
CTCGGAGAGGTCCCCGGGAACCGAACCCGGGGCCTACCATGTGGTACCCCAGCGCGCTCTTTATCCACTGAGCTATCTAGCCGGGCCCTAAATGCTAGTTTTAAAAACTGGTTTCCTAAGGTAGAAATTTAGATCATTGAGCTAAATGATCTAATGAGCAGATTAAACTCAAGATAAATAGAAGAAAATAATAAAGAACAGGAATCAGTGAAATGGAACATTTACAAACAACAGAGATAAGTCAATAAACCCAAATGCTGGTACTTCAAAGAGATCAATAAAATTGACAAATAAAATTAATAATGAAGAAAAGAATAGAAGACGCAAATGGCCAATATCAGGAAAGTAAGAAGCGATATCAGTACAAATTCTACAGTCATTAAGAGGATAGCAAGGCTGAATAGATTATTTCTCCAAAGAAGATATACAAATGGCCAATAAGCACATGAAGAAATGCTCAACATCACGAACCATCAGGGAAATGACAATCAAAGTCACAATGAGATTCCACTTCTCACCCACTAGGATGACTACTATAAAAAAGACAGATAATAAAAAATGTCAGTGAGGATGTGGAGAAATTGTAACCATCATTCACTGCTGGTGAGAATGTAAAACTGCAGTCACTTTGGGAAACAGTCTGGCAGTTCCTCAAACGGTTAAACATAGAGTTACCTTATGATCAGAAACTCTACCCCTAAGTATACACTCAAGATAAATGAAAACAAATGTCCACACAAAAGACATACATGAATGGTCATAGCAGCATTATTCATAAAAGCAAAAAAAATGGAGACCCCAAATGCCCATCAACTGATGAATGCAAAACCAAATGTAATATACCTGTGCAATGGAATATTATTCAGCAATAAAAAAGTATTGATACATGCCACAACACAGATGCACCTTGAGAGCATTATGGTAAATATAAGAATTCAATGGCAAATGACTATATATTGTAAGATTCCATTTATATTAAATATCCAGAATAGGCAAATCTACAGAGATAGATTTGTGGTTGCCTTATGCTGAGAGGATGGGAAGAATAGGGGGTTGGGGGTGACTGGTAAGGGTACAGGGCTTCTTTTTAGGGTGATAAAAATTTCTAAAATTGATTGTGGTGATGACTGCACAACTCTGTAAATATACTAAAAACTATTGAATCGTATACATTAAATGTGTGAATTGTATGGTATGTTAATTGAGTCTCAATAAGGCAGTTACACATACAAAAAATAACAAAAATAATAAAATCTCTACATAAAACAGAAAAAAGGATAGTAAGGGAATTTTATAAACAAATTTATACCAATATATTTGATAACTTAGATGAAAATGAGCCAATTCCTTGAAAGACACAAATGATCAAAATTATTCAAGAAGAAATAGAAATACTGAAGAGTTCTATATTAATTAAAGATATTAAATTCATAATTGAAAACTGTCCACAAAGAAAATTCCCAGCCCAGACAGGTTCACTGGTGAATTCTACTAAACATTTAAGGAAGAAAATAATAAAATTTTCTACAAATTCTCCTAGAAATAGAAGAGTAGGGAACATTTTCCAATGTTCCAATTACAAAAGGCCAGTATTACTCTGATGCCAAAGGCAAAGAAAGTTATCACAAAAAATGAATAACAATAACAAATATCCCTCATGAACACTGACATAAAAATTATTAGCAAAATATTAGACAAACAAATGGATCAATATATAAAAAGGATAATATATCATGACCAAGTGGGGTTGAACCCAGAAATGCAAGGATGGTTTAACATTAAAAAATAGTCAATATAATTCACCATATTAATAGAATAAATGAGAAAAAAGCATGTGATCAACTTAATAGATGCAGCAAAAGCATTTGAAAACGGGAAAAATTCTCTCACTTAAGACTAATAAATTAAAGTTTTATTCTTTTACAATGTAGCTGCTGAGTGGTGTCAGCTATAAAATAGTCTACAAGATAGAACAGGAAAAGACAAACATACAACATTTTAGGGACTATTTTACAAGGCTATAAGTAATTAAAGATGTGAAAAAATGGCAGCAAATTATCAAGATAATCTGTGAAAAATCTAAAACAAATAATTTAAAAATGTTGTAGAGTAAAAGTCAATATTAAAGGATTAATTATATAGATATGCTAGCAGTGAACAATTGGAAAATAAAATTTTAAAATGCTATTTACAATAGCATCCAAAAACATAAAATATTAGGGGAGAAGTTTAATGAAAGATGTGTAAGACCTATGCTGAAAATCATAAAATGCTGCTCAGAGGATTCAAAGAAGACCTAAATAAATAAAGAGAAATGCCCTGTTCAAGGATTGGAGGATTCAATTTTGTTAACATGCCAATTTTTCCCAAATTTACCTAATGATTTAATACATCCCAATAATATTTCATAAGATGTTTTATAGAAATTTAAAAGCCGATTCTAAAATTTACACAGAAATACAAAGGAACTAGAATAGCCAAAACATTCCTAAAATAGAAGAACAAAGTTAGAGTATTCACTCTACCAGATTCAAGATTCACTGCAAAGTTACAGATATCAAGAATGTAGTGTTGATGATAGGATGGAGAAACAGAATACAGGAAGAAAATCAAAAGTTTCAAAAAACAAAAGTGTCAATTGAATGGAGAAAGGAGAGTCTTTTCAACAAATGGTGCTGGAACAACTGTATATCTGTATGGAAAAAGAAAATACCTCTGAAAATAACTATAAAGTTTCTAAAAGAAAATATATAAGAATTTCTTTGTGACTTTGGGGAAGGCAAAGATTAATGAGAACATAGAAAACAATAGCCATGAAAGAAAAAAAAAGTGATAAATAGAACTTCAAGATTAAAAACTGCTCATCAAAAGACAGCCTAAAAAAGAAGCAAACTAATAACCAAAAGAATGAAAGAGGACCCCCATCTCATCCCCTATACAAGAATCAACTCAAAACGGTTCAAAGATCTAAATATAAAAGCCAGGACCATAAAACTACTAGAAGAAAATGTAGGGAAACATCTTCAAGACCTTGTAGTAGGTGGTAGTTTGTTGGACCTTATACCCAAAGCATGAGCAACGAAAGAAAATAATAGATAAATGGGACCGCCTCAAAATTCAACACTTTTGCACCTCACAGGACTTTGTTAAAAGGGTAAAAAGGCAGCCAACTCAATGGGAAAAATATTTGGAAATCACATATCTGATAAGGGTTTAATATCCAGGATATATAAAGAGATGTTACAACTCAACAATAAAAAGACAACCGACCCAATTTAAAAATGGGCAAAAGATGTGAATAGACATTTGTCCAAGGAAGAAGTACAAATGGCAAAAAAACACAAGAAGAAATGCTCAACATCACTCATGATTAGGGAAATGCAAATCAAAACTACAATGAGATATCATTTCACACCAATCAGAATGGCCACTATTAAAAAGACAGGGAACTACAAGTGTCGGAGAGGATGTGGAGAGATAAGAACACTTCTTCTCTGTTGGTGGGAATGCAGAATGGTACAGCCACTGTACCATTCTGTTTGGCAGTTCTGTACCCCTTTACCATTCTGTTTGGCAGGACTGTTTGGCAGTTCCGAAAGAAGTTGAGTATAGATGTGCCACGTGACCCGGCAATACCACTACTGGGTATATACCCAGAAGAACTGAGAGCAGTGACACAAACAGACATCTGCACACCGATGTTCATAGCAACATTATTCACCATTGCCAAAAGCTGGAAACAACCCAGGTGTCCATCAACAGATGAATGGATAAACAAACTAGTTTATTCACACAATGGAATATTATGCATCTGTAAGAAGAAATGAAGTCGTAAAACACATGACAACATGGATGAACCTGGAGGACATTATGTTGAGTGAAGCAAGCCAGACACAAAAGGACAGATACTGAATGATTGTGTTACTATGAACCAAATATATTGTGTAACATATTGTTTGATTCAAAACAATTTTTATATGTATCTAGTACATTTAATTGAGAAATGTATGTATTTATTTATCTGTGTTTACTTTTTACTTTTTAATTGTTTATATTTTCAATTATTAAGTGTACAAAATAAAGTTAAAGAAAAAAGAAGCAAACTAAAGATTTGGAGAAATTATTTGCCAGACTTATATTTGAGAAAGAAACTTATATCCAGAATATATAAAGAACTGTATATAGACAAATGATGCAATTTTTAGAAAATGAACAAAAATTGAACAGACATTACACAAAAGATATATGAATGGCCAAGAAGTAACTGAAAAGGTGATCAAGATTATTAGTTACAAAGAAATGCAATTTAAAACCACAATGATATACTACAACATACCCACCAGAATGAAATTCATTCTAGATTTTAAAAGGTTGACAATATCAAGCATTGGTAAGAACGTGAATAAACACAACTCTCATAAACTGCAGGTGGGATTGTAAAATAGACACCTTCCAAAATTTACCACTTTGGAAAATTCTTTGACAATTTTGTAAAAAGTTACATCTCCCTTACAACTCAGCAATTTAACTCCTAGGTATTTTTTCTAGAGAAATGAAAAAATATGTCTACAAATAGCCTTGAACAAGAATATCCATAGCAACTTTTTCATACTAGCCAAATACTGGCAATGTCCCAGGTGTCCATCAACAAGAGCATGGATAAACTATAGCATAGTCACACAACAGAACACACAAAGGAACAAACTGCATATGCAGCAACATGGATGAATTTCAAAAAGATTATGCTACGTGAAAGAATCTGGACACAAAAGAGTACATACTGCCTGATTCCATTTATATGAAGTTCTAGAATAGGAAAACTAATTTATGGTGATAGAAATCACATCTGTGCTTGCTACTGGATGGGGAGAGATTGAGTGGGAAGGGGCATGAAGGAACATTCTGAGGTGATAGAAATGTTCTATATTTTGATAGAGCTGTGGGTTACATGAGTATATACATTCATCAACCTAGATCAAATGGTTCACTTAAAGCTATGCATTTTACCTCAATAAAAACAATTAACTGAAAAAAACTTCTATCAAGATGTTTATATGCACTGCTGATGTGCTATTTCATTTGCACATGAACAAATGCTAATAGCAGTTTCCTATGTCTAGTTATTTTTATTTTTTCTCTTCCCACTCACTGCTTTGGTCCAATAGACTATCAAATTCCAATGTTATATTAAGCTCTACAATTCTATATTACTATTTTAAATACATATGCAACAAAAAGTTCAGAGTGGAAGAATTCGAGTGGAAAAGCTATTTTATACAATAAAAGCTGGTAGAAAACGTTATTACCCCAAATTATTTCATTTCTTTGTGCTTCCGTTGTCTTGCATGCAGTGATAAGATCAGAAGTTTTCGAGTCAGTTCCTGGAGGGGATTTCAGGAGCTATCTGTGAGGCAGGCAGGATGCAGAAGAGGAGATTGAGTGAGTAGAACTCTGGATCTACCTCCTCTACTTGTACCAGAGCAGCTATCCCTTCTTCAGTTGTATATTCTGGAGTTCCATCTAAGGTCTTATTTGAGAAAAGGATTCTAATGATACAAATTTGAAAAACCATTCCTTGTTTACTCCTACTTCCAATATTCTACCATTCTAAGCTAGAGATTCGTGGCTGCTGAGAAAAATGTCTGAATTAAGGTATCAGGAGAAAGCTCTCTCCCCAAAGCCGTGGCAGCCGGCAATCCTGGACTCATCACATGGCAGGACACAATGGCGGCATCTCCTCAGGGTTCCTTGCTTTCAGCTTCTGGCATCCTCCAGCTTTCTCTCTACTCCTATGGCTTTCTCTCTCCTGGTTCCATTCATTTTACCTTCTGGCTTCCGGACTTTCCCTCTCAGCTTCTGGAGGGTTCTCTCTGGACTCCTGTGTCCCTTTTCTCTCTGTATTCATCCATTTATAAAGGATTCCAGTAAGAGGATTAAGTCCCACCCTGGGCTACTCCTTCCTGAAGTAATCTAATCAAATGGCCATTAACTGAATCTAATCAAAAGGACAGGAATGGATTAATTTAAGAACGTAATTTTCTGGGGTCCACAAAAGCCTCAAATTAAGTCACAAATTTTGAACAAGGACACGCTTTGTAAAGGGACCATGGTTTTGGCATTAACTACCAACCAAATCCCTAAACAAATGAACTTACCTTCTTAGGGGTTACCATTACCTGGACTACCTGCCCAGTGTACATCTCCTTCTTTGGAATTGTTCCCCATCACCTTCTCCTAGTCCCTAGGATGGTCCAAGGCAGCCATGGTGAAGCCACATGAATCTACTCATTTCAGTTATAGTCAAGTGGGCCAAAGGTTGATGCTTACCCTAAACTAGGAAAATCAGGTCCTCTCCCTCCAGTCTGATGTTGGGACAAGCATCAGATCAGTTGGATAGCTGTAGGTGGAAATGCAAGTGTCTCAAATGAGAGGACACGCTGAGCTAGGTCTAGGGTAGGCCATGTGTGTGAGAAAATGAATAGAGAGAGGCAGGAATGAGGGGCCCAGCTGTGGTACTATGAGAGGGAAACAGCTGGTTTCTGCCTTCCTACCTCCGGTACCGTGTAACTTGCTGGGTTTTATCTTCTGTCCTCTGCAATCTTTTTATTGTCTCTTCCTCGGCTTGAGGGAGTAAATGGGTATCTATTTCTTGGAGTCAAACTGCAAGTCCTGACCATAGCACCTACTCATTTACTGTTTGGACAGTAGTTCTATTTAGAAAGAGTAAAGTGGGTATCAAAACAGATGCAATGAGGTCCTACTTTTGAAAATAAAGCCCACCAAATGATGCAACGTGTTCAGTGCTCCTGTTAGCCCACGTGGCACACTTTGAAAATTAGGAAAGGCACTCCCTCTGATCGCCTGTGAGCAGATGGCACCTTTGTGTGAATTACCAAAAAGTGCCCCTTGTTGTAGGGGGTGGGGAGAAGCAGAACCAGGTTGTATTTAAGTCCCCCTCGCCCACCTGGCTGGACACCCTCATGCAGGGCACAGCAGCCACTGTAGTGGCCATTCAATAGCTCAGACTCAGGGTTGGCAGGCAAGGGTTTGCGGCCCCAATCCAGGCTGCCCTCTGTGCAACTGATTTTATTGACCCACAGCCATGCTCGTTTGTTTACTGTCTATGGCTGCTTTGGCGCTGCAACAGCAGAGTTGAGTTGAGTAGTTGCAACAGAGGCTTTGCGGTACGAAAAGTCAAAAATATTTACTATCTGGCCCTTTATGGGAAGAAATTGCTGACTCTTGGCTTAGCCCATGTCAGACATTCATTTTCTTTAGGTATATACATCAAAATAATAAAATGAACCTACCACTGGGTACAGAATATACAACTCACCCTTGTTAATGAATGGATACTTGATCAACATTTGTTTATAAACACAATGCAATGTTGGGATCCTATGGGAATTCATTCCCCACCCCCAAAAGGTTGGGCATTATGTTCTTTGTCAGGATAAATCAGGTCTACTGAATTTAAGGATACTTGTGATTATGTTTCTATTTAAAAGAGTGAGAAAGAGAGAGAGAAATCCCTGCCCATCAGAAACTTTCAAAACCCCAATCACAATTTGAAGAAGGTGGTGTACCAGTTTCTCAGCATTCTGCAAATAGGCTTCATCTGTTCCTTGACTATTTTTCTGTGCAGCCCCAGTAATCTTCAACATGCAGGGTCGTGAATAATAATTGGGGAGGAAAATATAGTTTTCTTGAACTTGTTACATGATAGTGCCTTAGAACTAACTGAAATAAATGGCTCTGATGGGAATGCTTAGTAAGAAAACATCTCTTTCATGTAACTATCTACAGGTTTTTGTTTAGAGTTTTTTTTTCAAAAGCGTAAATGAAATGAACAAGCCAAGGGTGATTTTTTTTTTTTTTTTGCAATGGATGATTTAAAAAAGGGATGAAATTCTGACAGATGTGTAATAACTACAATAAAAATATCAGTATGCTCCAAGGATAAGAAAGAGCGACTCACACGAGACTAAGAGCTGTCAGCAAAGTGGTATGTTCAAAAAATGCTGCAGTGTTCTGAATCAGTCAATCCATGTGAAGGTTTCTGTGTCATCTCTGCCAGGACAGCTGTGGGTGGAGAGACTTTCAAATCCTAGCAGACCTTTACAAAGACACCTTTCAAAGTCCCCTTTTCCTGTGGAATGGAATAGTTTGCCTTTTATTCTCTTAGGGCGCTACAAATAAGTAACATCATGCTTAAGTCAAGAAAGCTTTGGGTTCAGCCCATCCTGTGGAAAAAATTCCTCAACAGGAGTTGATGGAGGCAAGAAAGGACCTCAGAGCACTGTAGTTTTGGAAACAGCCTGTAGAGGGCACTGTTAAAACAGCCTGATGGGTTAGAAAGAATTGTTTTATTATCAGGATCAACTCATCCCCCTGTTTGGAATCTGACGATAGGAGTAATTCTAAGTATATGGAGTTTCTCAGCTATTTTTGATTCCACTGTTCCAGGCACCTTGGTTCAGCCTTCAATTCTGTCAGCCTGGGATCTCAACTTCACCCCTTTCCTTGGCAGCAGGAGATATGGCTGTCTCCTCTCTGTGTGTGGTCAGGGAGGGGTGAAGTGCTGTGACATCTGAGATGCATGCACTAGCCTCCGTACCAGAAGAGAGAAGAGCAGGCGAATGACAGCTGGAGGTGACGACACAGAGGTGTTAAATCTGTGCCTGTGACTCGAAAATGAATTTACTAAATACAGTGCTTGACACCCTGGTAGGGCCTAACTTCATTCCATGCTGGGGAAAGCAGGCGCCACCTCTCTGGTGAGGGGATTCTGCATCACTCTCCTCCAGGACAATGGGTGTCCAAGCCTACAAGGCTTGGGTGCCTCTGGAGTAGGCTGCACAATACGTTGTATATATAACTGGACGTTTATGTACAATGACTTCAGGGTTAACCAGAGAAGAATGTGCTTTGGGGGCTTAGGTGTAAAAAAATGATAAGCTCCTAAAAATAGAAAAATATCTGCTTTTTAGTAACTTTACTGCACCTGGTACTTTGCCCTGTACACATGTACCTAATAAATGCCACCGATGGGTTCTGCCCTGACTTCTTTTTAACTTGCTATGGTAAAGTGATGGGTAACCTAAAAGAAAACTTTCTTAGGGCAAGATTTTAGCCAGCCTCGCTCCTCATGTCTTCAGAAAAACTAATCTGCTCCGCCTTTCTAGGTATATGTTTCTACCTCATCAAAGAGGTTGGCTTGCTGCTCTCCATTCAATAAACATTTTTCAACACTGGCCATACACAAAGAACTCTATTAGGTACTGTGAGGTTACAAAGATCAATAAAACATAGCCCAAGCCCTTGAAAACTTTAAATTCAATGGGGGAGAAAAGGCATACAGGCTACTGTAATTCACAGCAGAACAAAATGGCCTGCTGCCATGCTGGTATGAGAGCAGTATTGTAGAAGCATTAGATAAAGAACAATTACCTCTTACCATGGAGTAATGCAGGTGGATTTGAACTGAGGCTTGAAAAATGAATACAATTTCCTTGGGTGGGGGAAGAGAGAAAGGGCAGCCTGGGCTGAAATGACGCAGGGGAGCACAGGGCGTATGGGGACAGGGACCTGTCCACTGTGGCTTGTCTGCTAAACTTGTGGAGGAGATGGGGGTGGAGGGGGACACAGGAAGGTCATGGAGGAATTTGAATGCCATGCTGAGAGCTTGAATTTAATAATGCAGGGAATGAGGAGTTGAAAAATTGGAGCCTGGGAGGCCAATTAGAAGGATCTGGCCTTAGCCTAGCCAAGGAATGGGGAGAGAGTGAGCGGCAGCACAAACAAGAGAGAAGAGGGAGTAGAGCTGAGAAGCATGGTGGTTGTCGGTGAGAACAGAAATAGGAGGAAAATTCACCCTAACCTCTTTCAATTCCTTTTCCTGTGAGATTCCAGCTCCCCTGATTCTGCAGAATGAAAGAACCTTGTACATTTGAAAGAACCCAGATTCAAACCTCAGTTTCAAACCTATCTCCCCTTTGCACATGTTTGGCAACTGCAAACAATTCAACCAGGCCATGAAGGTTTCATGACCAGGAAGAGCTGCCTCTAATTAATTAGTGTGAGCATCTGCTAAGATAGGTGCAAATTGAACGTTTCCTTTAAGAGTCTCTAATGAAGACCAATTTCTTTTTTAAAAATTTTAATTCTGAAATACTTCCAAACTTACAGGACAATTACAAAAATAATATAAACTCCATCAAGAGAATCCCCCCCCACCCCCAGATACCCAGATCCACCAATTTTAATATTTTGCCACATTTGTCATATCACTCTATTGAGTAGTTGATTGTTCTATCTGTCTACTATCTATTTTCTGAACACTTGAGTGTAGGTTGTATACATTATGCTCCTTGAACACTTAATACTGCCATGTACATTTCCTACGAACAAGGATATTCACTTAAGTAATCACCTTAAGTGCAGAAATTTAACATCGATATAAAGCTCAGTCTATAGTCCATTTTAAATAACATTTTATTGAAGTATATTATTCATTCATGAACATACATAAACAATAAGTGTATAGTAAAAGTTGTGAACTTACAAAACAAATGTGCATATCATCATACAGGACTCCCATTACAACACCTTGCATTGTTGTGAAACATTTGTTACAAATTTTGAAAGAGCATCTCAGAATATTACTACTAACTATAGCCCATATCTTACATTTGGTGTATTTTCCCCCAACCCACCCAATTAGTAACACCCTGTAGTGTATTATATATTTGTTATAGTTCATGAGAGAACATTCTCATATCAACAGCCCATCTTCCACCACTGGATTCCCTCTTATACAGTCCCATGCTTTGTACAATCCATCCAAAGTATATACTCAGTGGCTCTCATTTTCATCACAGAATTGTGCTGTCGTCACCTCAGTCAATTTTAGAACGTTTGCATTACTCCAAAAGGAAAAATCCCATACCCCTTTATCCTCCCCTATTTTTGTCCCTTAGAATTGATATATCTTCTTTGTCATTGTTGCAGAAATATTACACTGTTACTGTTAGCTATCATCCATAAGTTACATTAGTTGTAATTTTCCCACATATCCCAATATTCTTAACACTTTGTAAAAGAGCATTCTTATATTTGTACTATTAACCACAATCTTCATCTACCACCTAAATCACTTTTATACGTTACCTAGATTACTCTCTAGTTTCCTTTCAACTGATGTTTACATCCACAGACTACCCCTTTCAGCCACCATCTCATTTATAAATCATCAGTGTTAGTTATACTCACTATAATGTGTTACCATCAACTCTATTCATTTCCACACTTTTATAATAAACCTTATTAAAAATTTTACATACACTAAGCATCAGCTCCCATTCTCAACCTACATTCTATCTTCTAGCAACCTATACTCTAGAGTTTACCTCCGTGAGTTTACTCATCGTATCCATTTTTTATATGTTCCAATAATGTCCCTTTGAGCCTTTTCTCCTCCCTTGCTAGAGCCCACCCAGGATCATATATTGCGTTTTATTGTCATTGTCTCTTTAGTAGCTCTTTTTTCAAAAAAATCGTG
>PVKH010036687.1:0-11558 GCA_004027955.1 Chaetophractus vellerosus | reverse complement strand
CCAAGACCCATAAAAGCCCCCACATTATACTTGTCTTTCCCTCCCCTTGCCCCCAGAGCCTCCACTGGCCACTGCCTCCACATCAATGCTGTAATTTCTTCCATTGCTAGAATCACAACAATTCTGTTGTAGAATACCAGTAAGTCCAGTCTAGTCCCTAGTTCATTCCCCAGTCCTGAGGATTCTGGGATGGTGATGTCAACTCCCCCTGTAATTGAGAGGGGTCTTCGATCTCATACAGCCAGTGGATGGGGTCCCTGCTCTTGTATCAGTTTATAAGGAAGTTGACAGGAGGGCAGGGAACATCTTTGTCAACTATGTACTAAGTGGAACTTTGCTGTGAGAGAAATGACTTTGCTAGGGGAATTCTTATTCTATTACCCCTGTATCAGCTAAAGAGACCTAGGATTCTTCAGATAAGCTAACTCAGTGTTTCTAAACTAGCTCATTGCTAAGCTATGAGAAAGAGAAAGAGAAAGAGAAAGGTAGGGTGCCATTATGGTCCTTTAAGGTGACATCTCACATCAGTGGAAAACTCCATTAACATGATTGTTGTTTTACCTATCTGTCTTTCTAACCAATCTTTAGTCTCCGTAAGGGCAGAAGTATGGTTTTTCTCTTTATATCCCCAATACCTTATTAGCATATTATTTGGTGATTGTAAATAGGCACTAGTTAATAAATAAATTAAAATGACTTGATTTAGTGTATATTTAGTTAAATTTAATATACCTACACCTTAACATTTTTCAGGAGAACCATTTTTTTATGTTCTAAGGTATATACATTAGTTTCCAATTACATTCTTATTTAATTTAGGAAAATATCTAAAATTGCTCTTTGAAGGATTTTGACCCAGTCTAAAAGTACTGTGGAGGTACTGAGAAGTGATCACATGGACTTCTTAAAATTAAAGATTGTAGGTGGAACACATATGTTTATATCTATTCCCTCTCTAAACTCATAAAAATAACAAATAGAATTTTTAAAAAGGCCACCAACTCCCAAACATAAAGGAAACAGGGCAGTAGAAGATAGCAACAGTTTTTTTGGAAGCTGGAAGGCAGAAGGATGAGTGATAGCCTGTCCTAGCATACCCAAGAAATCTCAGTTTAAACCAGCAGTAGCAAGAGCTGAGAACAACCCAGTCTGGGGTTTTTGCAGAACCCTCAAAGTCTAAGGAATTGATGGCATCAGGTTCCTCTGGGAAAGGACATAAAATTGATGTCCCAAACAGAAGGACTGCTTTAAAGACTGCTTCAAAAGTGGTTAGACTACCTGACTCCTCCAGCTTTTTTTAACTGTCCCATCCCAACCCTATCAAAAGATTAGACAACAGTAGACACAAGTTGAGATCAAGGATACCATACTGAAAAACAGGTATTTAAGTGAAAGTTTATATACTAGAAGTTGAGATTCATCTCCTCATTACCTCAGCCCTCTTTCCTGATTTGGCAACCAGAACTCTAATAACCAGGCATATACCATTCAAGTGTGAGATTGGATGATATCTTTGATAATATGATTAGTACAAGAGAAAAGTCTTAGATATATGGCTCAGGGTAGTCCCTAACAAAATGGTCAGTTCAGATCACTTTGTAGTCCACGGTTGACTAGACTGATGTACATGTACAGAACTTTTAATCAGCTTTTTAGTTTCCCAATTTAAAATATGAGTAGATAGCTAAGGATCACCCAGTATTTGAGAAACACTCCCCAACATGAAAGTAAGAGGTCAGAACAAACAAATAAAAGCAATTTGGAGAAAACAGAGACTGTGGAGGGAGAGGAAAACATAAAAGGTAAAACAAAACAAGCTATCATCTATGGCATTGGAAAGATAAGAGAATCTATAGTACATATAAAAAACAAGGACAGAATGCTGCATAAAAGAAGAAAATACAGGCGCCACAGGCCGCCACCACCCACCGAGACGTGACCGTGGAGCGCCTGGGAGCTGGAGGAATACATTCCAGTTAGTGTGAGAACACATCAAGAAAAAAGATGTCAGAGGAATTTGAAGCCAATATTATGGATTCTTTGATAGATATGCCATTTGCAACCATAGATATAAAACATGATTATACACATTATAAGGAGAATTAAGATCCTGGAAAATGCAATAATTCAGCAAGATAATCGACTGGCCAAAGCCATGATCAGTGATGGTTCCTTTCGTATTATCCTGCTGGTGATACAGTTACTAAACAAAGATGAAGTGAATGTTGGTATTGATGCTCTTTTGGAATTAAAACCATTCATAGAAGAAATCCTCCAAGGAACACATTTGACTTTGCCGTTTCAAGAGATTGGCACTTTTGGAAATCAGATTGGACTTGTGAAGCTGGCAGAAGGAGATCACTTAAATCCCCTTTTGGAGATAGCAGAGACTGCAAAATGAACATTTCAAGCAAAGGGCATCTTGGCAGGAGAAAGCAGAGGTTTTACGTCTCATTGGACCTTCATGAAGTTCTCGAAAGCACCCGGGCTCTGTAAGAGATGGTTTCATACTGAAGCACAGAATGACAAGCCAGTGGTGAAGGGAGTGAAAAAAATAGACCCCGACTTCTATGAAAATTTTATCAATCATAGATTTGGAGAAGAAATATTATATCGTATAGATCTTTGCTCTATGTTGAAGAAAAAACAGAGCAATGATTATTATCACCGTGAGTCTTCAATTGTGATTGGCAAGGAACCTATTGGAATCCAGGACTTAATGAAGCATCGAGAAAGGATGAGACTGAGGTCCAAGGTGAAACAGATAAAGGAACTTTTATTAAAGCCTGAGATTCAGGCCTAAATTAGGAGGGAGCTTTTTGAAGGAAGACTCATCGAAAACCACCATGCAAATGATGTTGACAGGGTCACTGTGACCCAAGGTCTGCATTGCTAACATGGAAAGGTGGTTTGTGAAGTCTTCTCAGCTTATTGAGTAGTTCTTTGGTGAACACCAGGAGGTGTTCTCCTAGTGTTTGCATAATGGCAAGCTTGTACTTGCTAAGGAATGAACCATTCCTTTCCAAAGAAAATGGAATCTGCCCTATTGGTTTTTAAGCTAAACCTGTGATTTAGAATGCCTGTTTCTGTAATATTGAAAGTTATTTTATAGAAAGAACTTGAATAGCTGTCATGAGGTGTTCCTCAGGTTCTTGCAGATAAAAAGTACAGACTGAAATATCATTTACAGACAAAAAAGAATACAGTATTTTAAGGGTCAGTTGCCTCCTGTTGACATGATTTTTTTTTTTTGTCATTGTTGTTAAATCAAAAGAAGCAGTGTCCAAACATGTCTAGGTCTAGTGTTATTTTTACCAGGAAGTGTGAGTGGTTCTTCAGCATTAGTACTTGAATTAACATTTGTATGGGTAATTATTGCAATCAGTGGTTAAGAATGCTTTATAATATCCATTTGTATTATTTTTCACTGATCAAAATGTACTTTGGTTTTTCATTTGTTAATGAATAAATGTTTGGGGTTTTTCTTTTCTACTTTTCTGAAGATAAGCCTCAGGTCTTACCTTAAAAAAAAAAAGAAGAAAAAAATACAGAGAACAAGAAGAATATTTAGGAGTTAGAAACCAATCAAAGGAGGGTTTGGAATATAAAGTTGAGAAAATCTTCCACAGTGAAGAGTAAAATGACAAAGAGATGGAAAGTGGGGGATAGAAAAGACAAGAATATTAGGGCATCAGTCTAAGAGATCAAGCATTTGAATACCAGGCATTCTAGAATAAGAAAGCAGAGAAAATTAAGGGAAGGAATTGATCATAGAAAATAATACAGGAAAATTTCCCCAAATTCTAAGACATGAATTTCCAGATTAAAAGACCCACCAAGTCCCCCCTGTCCCCACAAAGTGAGAAAATACACTTATATCAAGGCATATTGTAAAACATCAGAAGCCAGAGGACAAAGAGAAAATCTTAAATGCCTCCAGAGAGACAAACCAGATTACATACAGAATCAAAATGCTGCTTTGGACTTCACAACACCTGTACTGGAGGCTAACCTGAATTGGGGCAGTGCCTTTAAACTTTTGAGGGAAAATGATCACCCATCCATATTTCCATATGCAGCCACAATACCAAGCCAGTATGTGAGTAGAATAGATATTTTCAGTAATGAAAGGCTTCAAAATTCTACTTCCCATGTACAGAGAGAGAGAGAGAAAGAGAGAGAGAGAGAATGTATGGGGTTCAGGACATAGATAATCCAATAGAGGAGAGATCATAAAGAGTTCCCTTGAGGATGGTTATGAGAGATACTAGGCAGACAGTGAATAGCTGGCAGAAAGTGCAACCAGCTTAGCCTGGAGCATTTTAGAAAGTTTAAAAGGATATTCCTAAAAAGATGAAAATAATAGAGTACTGGATGTGTCTGTGCATATTGAGAAGAAATTCAGATAGTTGGAGAAAGTTGGGGAACAAATTAATGCTAATATATAGAAAACTAAGCAAACATAAAAATAAGAAAATTATTAACTCCAGAAAACAAAAGTTGTATAAGAAAGGAATAGTGATCATGGTATCAAAAGAATCATTACCCCTGGGGACCAGGGGAGAAGAGCAAACTGTTGTTTTTCAAAATAAACCCTATAGAACTATTTGCCGATGTATAATTTAGCTATGCATGGCTTTGATAAAATATATGGTATTAAGTAAAGAAAGAAGAGAAATATTAGTGGTCAGATTTGGGATATGTGTATAGTTGATGGTTTTTGCTGGTGGATTGGATATGACGTAGGAAAAAAAAATCCGACCTTTAGCGTACAAAGGAAAAGTTCCTCTTATTTCAAGGAACTGTTTTTGTCTATGGCATATTAATTTCCTCTTCTTCTTTAAGTGGGGGTAATTGAGGGGTCTCAGGCCCTCAGATTCATAGCTGTGGCAAGATGGGATTAGAATTATATAACAGATGCAAATTAAATTAAGGCCCAGTCACTTCTCTTCAGGTGTGTGTATTAAAGAAGAAAACAGATAAATTTAACATGATGGGCAATAAAGCAAATGCTGCTCTTTGTAATTTAAAAAGCTTGAGGGTGATGACGAAGGTTGATAATTTGATTTTTGTGATAATCAGAATGAGCTCTTTCCCTTGCCTTGAATTTTGCCTTGAAATTGCCTTGAAATTTACCCATCTTCAGAAAAGATTACAACTGCTTCAGTACCCTCTTCTTGTTGCAAAATAAATGTGCCACCCCACTTCTGCCACCGCTGCAAGCCAACACACTCATTGTGTGCTTGGACACATGCCCTGGTAAATGAATGAATGATCCTTGTGCCACTGAAGATGGGGGAAAGAGGGCGTTAGAGGAGCAGTGAAGGAAGAGGCCTCATTAAAATTTCATCGGGAAGCTTAACTTCCTGTTAAATTTAAAATAAAGGAACATGACTCACACTATGAAGTTTTTCTTGGGTGGTTTGTACAATACCTGAACATCGTTCTGCTACAATACTCCTGGGGTTTTCTGCTGTCCAAAATATTACGAATAGATGTGCCACACTGTCAGTTCAGTGAACTCACTTTTGACTTTGATCTTGAGACTGTTACATTTAATCTTATTAACATAAATAAGATGATTTCCAATTGTGTTTTTATTGTATAGTTTAACCTCTGGTATATGCAATGACATGAAAAAAGTTATTCAAAATGGTTCCCTAAATATAATAGGTTAATAGCTAAGTATGTAAATATGCAGCCCAAGTGCTGTTAAAGTTTGCTTTACAGGTGGCCAAGAACAATCACAGTCATTATCAGATAAAGTTTAGATCTGGTCAGGCACAGTCTCTGTCTGCCTTTCTAAAAGATGAATGGAAGCAAGATATATTTCTCTTAGCATCATTAGAATGAACTATCAAAGCTTATGTTTAATAGGTAGTTATCTTTCAATACAATTGTGAATAGGGTAGCATTCTTGTGTTATTTGTATTTATAAAGTTACTGTTTTACTTTACTTGGATTTGGATGGTATTTTCTCAAGTCAGATATAACAAATGAGTGATTGAAATATGGAATAAATATTTTGAAACAGACTTGCTTCCCTTTTACTTCCTACCTCTTTATGTAGTTGTTTTTTTTCCCTTTTCCTTTACTTTCCTTCTTCATCTCTCTCCTGTCCTCTCTTCCCTTCTCCTTTTCCCCTTTTTTCTTCTCTTTTCTTTGCTCTTTCTTTCTCTTCTTCCCTCTCCCTATCTCTGAAATTTAGAAATCCTGCTTACAAGACCTTAGGATTCAGCTTCTTCCTGAGCAGGCTTACATGCTGTTCACCCCAACTGGGAATCTTTCTTTTTCAAATCAAATTTGAAAGCCATGATATTTGCTCTCTGTTGTATACATACATACATACATACATATATAGATATTTGTATGTATGTATTTAGCTGTCTGGATAATGGTTCTTTGGTCTAAACACAATTTCAAGTGTGATATTGTTAGAGAGTTTAAATTCAAGAATAAGGATTAGATAATAATTTCTGCTTTCTCCCAGATCCCAGAATTTTTGATATTCTGATTTATCTTCACCATTCTAACAGGAATACCAAGGACCTGTTTTAAAATAGTTGTGCATCTTGCCAGTTTTTTTTACTTAAATGTGATCAATCCTTGGACCCTGCTAATGTCTACTGTTTAATTCCATCTTACGTTTGAGTGCTTTCTCACATTCTTCTCTACCCCAAGTTTAGATATATTTAATGTAATTTTGTAAAGTAGGTCTCCTAGAGCCTGACTGATGTGTTTGGTCATTTCAGTTGTCTTTTTTTAAGAAAGATGTTTTCATTGGGCTAGCAGGGATAATTAATACCTGAGGAAATAGGTCTTTTATGAAATTTGTAAAAGAACTTACTGTAACATCATAAATAGAAGAATTCAGAAATATAAAATTTTAAAATCAAAGAGAAATTAGCACCAATCAAAGCTACTTTTACTTTAAAAAGATAGAGTCTGAGAAAGTAGATCAGATGTTATCAGGGGCCGAGGGAGGGAAAAATGGGGAGTTATTGCTTAATAGGTACAATGTTTCTGTCTGGGGTGATGAAGTAATTTTGTTAATGGATGGTGGTGATGATAGCACAATATTGTAAATGTAATTAATACCACTGAATCGTACACGTAAACATGATTCAAATGGCAAATATTATGTTATATATATGTTATCACAATAAAATAAAATTTAAAAAAAGATTGAATCTCATTATATTGGTTATAAGAAAGTTTTGAAATAGTGGTCTAAGAATTTACATCCTTTAATAGACCTAGGATTGGGAGAAAGGAGACTGGTTCCAATGCTGACACTCTCAAGAACTGTAGGCATTTACTTATCATGTACTTGATTTGCACTAATTGCAAACTAGGAGAAGCAATGCCTGACACTATCTTTGTCATGCAGTTATAGTGATAATATAGGTGTCTCGGGAATACAGAGCAGCAATCTACTCTCTTTCTGATAATTTCTAGAGATCATATCCATTCTTAGTCATCTTTTCAAAAAATATATTTTTATTACAGAAATTGTGAACTTACAAAACGATCATGCACATGTATAGAATTCCCATACAACACCCCTTCACCAACATCCACACAGTTGTGGAACATTTATTACAGATTATGAGATAATATCATCAGACTATTACCACTAACTATGGTCCATAGCTTACATTGGGCATATTTTTTCCATACCCCTCTATTATTAGCACAATACATCTTTGGTATTGATGCAAGAATATTATAGCATTGCTGTTAACTATAGTCCATACGTTACATAAATTGTATTTTTCCCATGCTTCTCCACATTCCCATCACCCTGAAATAGTGACATATCCGTTCTAGTTCACAGAAGGACATTTTTGTATTTGTACTATTAGCCACAATTCTCATCACCTCTTAGTCAAGTCTTTTTTTTTTTTTTTTTAATAGAAAAACTTATAGATATCTTTAGTAGTAAGGAGTATAGCTTTGGAGTCAAGAAAGTTGGGTTAAATCCTGGAACTCTCATTTATAATGTGACTGGGCACATTACTTAACTAACCCTGAGTTTCCCTTCTTTATGAGGGTCAAATAAGATAATGTACATAAAGTGCTTAATACTGTCCCACATACAGCAAGTACTTAATAAATATGGTATTTTTGGACTGATTTCACATTGAGAGCTATGCAATTTTATCAGGCAATTAAAGTCTTCACTTGGGGTAGCTTGGATAGTGATAGCCTCATCCAAACTACTGCTCCACCTCTCCATTTATTAAATGAACAAAAATACATTTTTCTGTGAGTATTTTTAAACAAACTGATTTGGGAAAGTATGAGCCACATTTTTTTTTGGAGAATTTTTTTTTAGAAAAGGTTTTCCTTATTATTTTCAGGTTTCAGTGTTAAGAAATGAAGGCTTTGTTTTGCTTCCCCACTGACATTAAAGCCATCAAGCAAACATGGGAAAATATAAGAAATTATATAATATAAATATATATATATATATATATGCAATAAGAATAAGAATATGTATATAAACAATTCAGACCACAAAAATTAGTGAGACTTATATGGATGCAGAGAGCACTCTTTATTTTGTTATTGGAAATTTGATTTCAGGTTCTTTTTTTTTTTTTGTTACATATCCCCTCCTTTCTGCTTGCTCTTGCTGAGTGTTCATTTTTGTGTTCTTCTATGTCTGCTTTTTTGTCTCCCCCTGTTGCAGCGACGCGCCAAGTCGGCCCACCACGTAGGTGGCTTGCCCCGCTTGTGGGTGGCTCTGTTCCGTTTCGCGGGCGGCTCAGCTCCATTCGCGGGAGACTTGCCCTGCTCCTGGTGGCTTTGCCCCGCCCATGGCAGCTTGCCCCCTCAAGACGGTCTGCCTTCCTGGAGAGGTCCCCAGGAACCGAACCCGGGGCCTCCCATGTGGTGTACTGGTGCCCTATCCACTGGGCTACAGCCGGCCCCCTGATTTCAGGTTCTTAACCTTTCTGCAATCTCCTCACATAACTACAGAATGCATCCTGTGACTGTGTTTCTTAGTCATTAGCTTGAGATGTGCACTGAGCTCAGTGTATTTTCTCATTGCCTTCTGTGCTAATACTCCTTGGTATGAACAAATCAGTTTATCAGTGTGCTGTACTTTCTTTTCAGTGACCCTAGGACCCTGCCATGTGTGCAGAGTATAATGAAGCCAAGTTTAAAGTTTGGCTCGAGAGCCCTCCAGAAATCCCGCGGTGTGCCCTCTGACCTGGGGGAAGCTCTTACTGGCAGTGCAGAAACCCAGTTGAGAATTCTTAGGATTATTGTGCTCTCAGCGAATGCTTTATCTTGTCCTCTGAAAATGTTTTCTTTACTGAGTACAAAAACTCCATCAAAATAATGTTAAGGAGACTGATATGTGAGGAAATAAAAAGAAATGAAGAAAAGGAAATATTCGAGCATTATGTTCAGGAGGATCAGAGGAATGGACCTAAGGATGATCTAGAAGAGAGAGGAATCTACTTGTGTGTTTTCACATCCTTATAGATCTCCCTGAGAAAAAGTTTCAGTAGCTTGCCCTAAAGTAGTTTTTTTTTTTTTAAGTTTAATACAGTGAAGTTCGTTTTCTTTGGTGTACATGAGTTTTAACATGCTTAGATTCATGAAACCACTACCGCCACAAATAGGACACAGAACATTTCCATCATTACCCCAAACTCCCTTGTGTTACTCCTTTTTAGCCAGATCCTCTCTCCAACCACAGGTTCTTGCAATCATTGATCTGTTCTCAGTCCTAAGGGAAACCTTTTCTGGAATGTCATATAAATGAACTCTAACAATATGTAATCTTTGATACTGGCTTCTTTGATTTAACATAATGCTTTTGAGATTTACCCATGTTGTGTGTTACCAATATTTCGTTTCTTTTTATTGTTGTGTATTCAGTGGTATGGATATACCACAGTTTATTAGCTCATTCATTCATGAAACATGTATTGAATATTTACTATTTGTAAAGTACTATGGTAGTATTATGGTATATGTGGCAGTTTGATATTATTTTTGAATTCCAAAAGAGATATAGATTATGTATGTAAACTGATCTGTTCCTCTGTGCGTGATAACCCTTTGATTGTATTAGATTCAGCTGAGACGTCTGATTAAATTATGTTAAAATTAGGGCTTTGATTCAACCACATCATTAGAGTGCAGCTCAGGGTTGAGTCCCAGCTCCTTTGGTGGGCAGATAAAACAGATTCTCACATGGAACTAGACACAGAGAGAAAAAAGACACTGCAGAGGAAGAGAGACAGCTCATTAGACACAGCAGAGGCCCCAGAGGAAGGGGGATGAATCTGATAGTCTACAGCTGACCTTGTGAAGAGATCAGAGCAGCTGAGCCTGGAAAGAAATGAGCCCCGGAGACGTAGGCAAACCTTATGTCAGCCTACAGCTGAGATAGGAAGAAGCTGGGACCACTGGAAAGAGGAAAGAGGAAGGCTGAACCTTCACAGACATTGCCGGCCATCTTGCTTCAACACATGGCAACAGACTTTGGGTGAGGAAGTACCTTTTGGGGTACCTTGAGTTGGACTCTTTACAGCCTTATGACTGTAAGCTTTTACCCTAAATAAATACCCTTTATAAAAGCCAGCAGATTTCTGGTACTTTGCATCAGTATCCCTTTTGGCTGACTAATACAGTATACAAAACTGAAACACAAAAGGACCTTGTCCTAAAGGAACTTTGTCTTTTAGTGAGAAAGGACAAATATACACATGTAACAGAAATACAAGGTAGAAAGTGGTAAGTGTCATGAGTAAAGGTAAAATGCTAAGAGAGTTTAGAAGAATGAGAAATTTTTTTACAGTTTTGTGAGATACTCCAGGTTTGGTATTAAGATAGTATTTAAGTTAAATTTGGATGCACAATGTTCCAGTTACTATTGCTGCCTAATGAACTATCCCAAAACAGTAGCTTAACATAGCACCCATTTTTGTATGCTTATGAATTTTGTGCCAGGAATTTGTTCAGGGCACTGTTAAGATGTCTTGTCTCTGCTTTAAGATCTTGGGCCATCAGCTGGAATGACTTAAAGGCTAGGGCACTTGACAGCTGGGGCCTGGAATTATCAAGAAGCCTCTTCAGTCACACATATGGCACCTTGGTTGGGATGACTTGAAGACTAGCTCTGCTGACCTGAGTGCCTACATGTGGCCTTCCCTTACAGCATGGCAACCTCTGTATAGTTAAACTCCTTACTATCAGGGCTCCAAGCACAAAGTGGAAGCTGTGTCATCTTTTAAAATATAGTCTTGAAAGTCACATTGTATTGATCAAAACAGTTACAAGCCTATCCATATTCAAGGGAAGGAAGGGGTCATAGACACCCATCTCTTGATAGGAAGAGTGTAAAAGAATTTTGTAGTTGTGTTTTAAATCCATTCCAAAAGGCCGTAGTCTGAATGTCTTTCTAGGCAAAGGTGGTAATGTAATTATAGTAAAAGTACAGAGAAGTACAAAAGCTTTGAGAGATAGTCCAAGGTCTCCAGAGTTTCAGCTCATGTCAGATACCTAACCCAAATACACAAGGTAAGTTGACCTTT
>PVKH010036686.1:0-11553 GCA_004027955.1 Chaetophractus vellerosus | reverse complement strand
ACATGTTTTCTTTTTGCAAGGTGAACACACTCATTTAACCAGCACTCAAATCAAGATGGAGAACATTGCCAGCACCCAGAAGCCTCCCTCTTAACCCCTCCCAGAAGTTACCATGCCCAAACAGAATCACTTTTCTGACTTGCATACATTTGTTTTGCCTTCTGTTGAACTTTTTACAAGTGGAAACACAGAATATGTACTATTTGTTCTCATTGAACATTTTATTTGTGACATTCATCCATGAGGAACCGGGTAGCTGCATAGTATTCTATTATATTAAATTTTAAAAAATTTATTCTTCTCTTGATAGATAAATGGGCTATTTCCAGTTTCTGGTTATTGTGAGTGATGCTGTGATGAGCATTTGTATGCAAGGTTTTGTGTGTCTGTGTGTGTACAAATATGTGTGCATTTCTTTTATGAATACTCTTAGGAGTGGAATTGCTGGTCCATTGATTATGTATATGTCCAGCTTTGCGATATACCGCTGAAAGGTTTTCCATAGAAGTTGTACAAATTTCCACTCCTCCAGCAGTACATGAGAATTCCTGCTTCTTCACATCATTGCCAAAACTTTATACACTTATTTTTGTTCCTTTTTGGCCATTCTGGTGGATATGTAGTGGTATCGCATTATGATTTTAATTTGCATTTCCATAATTGATTTTTGTATAATGTTCAGGAATCCAGTGAACTTACTAAGTTCAGTTATTCATTCTAATAGTTTGTCTGTAGATTCTTTTTTTCTATGTATGCAATCATATCATTTAAAATAATGGTAATGGGCGGGCTAGATAGCTCAGTGGATAAGAGCTCGCTGGTGTACCACATGGGAGGCTCCGGGTTCGGTTCCTGGGGACCTCTCCGAGAGGGCAGACGGCCTTGAGAAAGGCAAGCCGCCATGGGCGGGGCAAAGCCCCCATGGGCAAGGCAAAAAGGCACCACGGGCAGGGAGGAGCCGCCACAGGCATGGCAAAGTCACCCGTGAAACATGGAGCTGCCGCCTGTGAAGCGCGGAAACCGGGCAGCCTGCAAAACATGGAGAACTGCTGCCCGCAAAACATGGAGCAGAGCCGCCCGTGAAAACGGAATGGAGCCACCCACGAATGGAGCCAGCCGCCTCAGCGGAGGGCTGACTCGGCACGTCGCCGCAAAAGATGGGGGGAGACAAGAAGCAGACATAGAAAAACACAGAAGAGTGGACACACAGCAAGAGCAAGCAGAAAGGGGAGGGGGATATGTAACAACAACAAAAAAATAATGGTAATTTAATTCCTTCCTTTCAATGCTATATGCTTTTTTTCTTTTTTCTTTTTCTTTGGCAAGGGAGTAAAGAGTTCATTAAGAAACAAGAAAAGAGATTAAAGACACAATCTGAGACATGGATTGTGGGCATGCTACAGGATGGGTTGCACACATAGGTTTCCAGGTTAGGTCTTTTTAAAACCTTTCCTTCTCCCCCTTCCTAATGATGGGGCAGGTCCCCAGCTGTTTGCTGTTTTCTGTTCTGATTAGTTGCCTTACTATTCCCACCTGTTAGCTCTCAGGGACCCAGTGAGGAGGCCTTTAGTGTGGAGTTATCCAGGACTTTCCCTTAACCCCAGAAAGAGTTCCAAATGGGACCTCATGGCCAGGGTCTCAGCAGGGTCTTTCTAACTTTGTTAGTAGCAAGGGGTTTCCAGGAAGGGTCTCACAGCCATGTTCTCTGCCGGGTCTGCTGGGTCTTCCCTTTTTTCCTGATACAAACCTGCCTCAACTCCTCCTCAGAGAGTTTACACCCTTATTCTTAACGTGGAGCTGAAGGGGGATGGTCATTCTTCTGTAGCTGCTTCCCGCTGATTAAAGGGAGTAGGCTCTGCCTAAGTGTAAAACCCTCTGACTATTCTATTGAGGTTGAGGGAAGATGGGTCCAGCACCATGATTGGAACTGGATGAAATTCCTATGCGACTAATATTTTGTTCTAGAAGGCATTGATTCTGGAAGAAATAAACTTAGAATTTTTAAGATACATGGTCCCACTAAAAGGATAAAGAATATAGTTTTTATTTATTTTTTCTTGCTAGAATCCCTAGCAAGATAGAATAGAATAGAAGTGGTGATAGCTGGCATCCTTGTTTCATTTCCAATTGCAGAAGGAAGGCTTTTTAATATTTCATCATGAAGTGTGATGTGTGCTGTGGGATTTTTGTAGATACTTTCATTGAGATTAAGGAAGTTTTATTCTACTTCTAGTTCTCATGATTATAAATCATGAATGGGTGTTAACTCTTATCAAATGTGCTTTCTACAGCTACAAGATGATCATAAGAGTTTTCTCCTTTTTTCTTTCTGTTAGGGAAATTGCATTAACTGATTTTTGGATGTTAAACCACTTGTGTATTCCTTGGAATAAAACCCACTTAGGCAATATGTATTATCCTTTTGGTGCATAGCTGGATATGCCATTTTTTTGGTTAAGAATTTTTGCATCTATGTTCATAGGAAAGAGTAGTCATAATTTTGCTTTCTTTTAATGATCTCATCAGGTTATAGTATCAACTTTATGTTGACTTCTGTTTCAATTTTATTCTTTTTCCCTCTCTATTGACTTGCTAGTTATGTATTATTTTACTATTATGTAGTGGTTACCTAGAGAGTATAACATGCATCCTGATTTATTATCATGTTGCCTCTTCCCCAATCATATAAGTATTTGGAACCTTCAAATACTTTAACTTCATTTACTCCTTTCATCTCATACATTATCATTGCCATATATTTTACTCTTATATAGAAATTTAAACACTATAAGACATTATTATTATTGATTTTGCTATCAATCTTTATTTTCATTTCCCCCAATTTTTGCCTTTTCTGGTGTTCTTTATTCCTTCCTGCATTATTTCCTGGTTTCTATCCAGGATCATTTTCCTTCTGCCCAAAGAATTCCCTTTAGTGTATCTTTTAATGCACACCTACTAATGATTAATGCTCTTGGTTTTTGTTTGCCTTAAACTATTTTATTTCACCTTTATTTTTAAGGATAGTTTCACAGTGTGTAGATGTCTAGATTGGTAGTTATTTTCTGTTAGTGCTTTAAAGGTGGCATTCTTTTATTTTTTGGCTTCCGTATTTTTCTATTGAAAACTCAACTGTCAGTCTTATTGTTGTTTCTATAAGGTCTAGGACTGAGGCTGATTCCAAAAGGATTTTGGATAAACATTTCTCTGCTTTC
This sequence comes from Chaetophractus vellerosus, assembly GCA_004027955.1. Taxonomy (NCBI): domain Eukaryota; kingdom Metazoa; phylum Chordata; class Mammalia; order Cingulata; family Chlamyphoridae; genus Chaetophractus; species Chaetophractus vellerosus. Next base: position 8,338 of record PVKH010036686.1, on the reverse strand, counting down.
TTCTGTTTCTTTTTCTCATTAGTTGCCTCCAAAACCATCACACATGGGAGGTTGCATTCTTGAACTGTTTCCTTTTCCATTTAATTGCCATTCTCTCTCATTCTGAAAACAAAACCAATCCTTGCCGCTTAAACAATATATTTGGAGAATGTCAAGCTTAATTAAAGCTGAATATTTTTTTCTAGCTTGTGTATTAAGGGCCAATATAATGGACTATGTTTAGGGACAGAGTCCTGCCATTTAGTAAGTTCTCTGGGCAGGGAGGTACAGTTCCTACTTACTGGGTGATGGATTGAGATAAACGTTCTCCCACTGATTCAGAGAAAACAACTCCTCTCCATTGCCAACCCATCCATTAGGATCAGACATGCTTCCAGTTAGCTTTCTCTAGGAAGAGAAAGAAAAATAGATCGATACTATTTATGATTTCTTGAAAAGACGTTTCCTTGCATTGCTTCATTAAGTACCAGCTCTTTCCTATTAATAGAGTTGTGTTGGTTGTAATGGGGATGTTATCCAGGGTTCATTATACGAGGAGGGCTATTAAAATTGTCTTTGTTACTGTCCAACTGAAAATTTTCATAGACTTCTCATTAACTTTGGCTCAAGGGTGACATGCTGAGAATAATTTTGTGATGGCATTCTTTTATGATAAAACGACAATATAAAAAGAACAACAATAATGCATACCTTTTATTGACTGCTTTCCATGTATGAGGACTTGTGCTAAAGGCTTTGCATATATTATATCATTTAATCATCTTAATGATGCCATGAGGATGGCTGTCTCGTTCCATTTTCAAATGAGGAATTTGATGCCTGGGCAGTAAAATAACCTCCTCAAGGTCACGCAAAAGACTGACTTTCAACCCCAATCTTTAACTCCATAGCTCAAGTTCTCGTCACCAGATTACTCTGCCTTTAGTATGGTCAGTTATTTATGAGTCTGTAACATAAATATTAATTCCGCAACATACATTTCCTATTTAGAAATATGTAGCACTTTGCTTTTTGAAAAGTCACAAATATGATTCATTTAATATGCATGCTTAAGTGTTCTATTAAGATCTAGCTCAGATTTTTTCATGGTTTAATGTCAGATAAAATTACCTGAAACATTTATTTTCAAAAACTTTTTATGCTCTTCTTTATAACCGCAACATTAAACCTACACATTTATTCCGCTGATAAATTAGGGTATTAATAATATTGCCTATGGCTTTTAATTGGCTTTCAAACATAAGAAGCCGTCTTGATACCCTCAGTAATACATATTCATCTGGGCTGGTTAATAGTTTGAAAAATCAGCTACAGATGGCTTCATGTTTATGAATGTCTGGCACACATTTTGCAATAATTAATGAGGATCAGTTTTGGGCACTTGACTCTGTGCCTGACAGGTAGCTGAGGTGTGGAAATCTATTCCTCGGCTCCCACATGCTTTCTTATCCTTTTTCGGTTACAGTCTCACTAGTAACTTTGTGCTAAGCACTGTGAGAAGTTCTGTTTGAACTTCAAGTGCAGACACAGTTCGTACTTGCAAGGGTTTTACAGGAGAGTTGGACAGATAAGATTAAGGCATGAAACAAGTACATAATATGGATCATATAATATAGATTATCAGTGTTGTACGAATTTGAAGAGAGCACAGAGGGCTGAGGAGGTCAGAAGAGGTTTCATGAGGTTTGAGAGAAAGGCAAGGTTTGAAGAGTGGAGGGGAAGAGAGAAAATATTCCAGGTGTTCACGGGAAGAGATAGAGCGACTCTGAGAATGAGTGAGGTGGCTAATGGGACAATGGGGAGACTGGCCCTGTTGTATCAGGCACCATTTAGGAAGTATTGGGGAATAAGGTGGGACCATAACATGGAAAATAAGTAACAGGTCTGCCCAATATATAACAGGAGGACTCGTATTAGAGATTGCTTCCTGTCCTTAAGTTGATTATAGGAGTTGGGGTGGAGGGATGGCTTGGGAAGGATGGGGAAACCTATTGTAAAGCAAATGCATCTGAAAAAAAAGCCTTGAGGGTTTGTGGGTGGGGTAAGAACAGGAATTGTGATTGAGTCACACTGGATTTGCTAACCGAATTTCCATAATATCCTTTATTGATATTATTGACACATTTATTATTTAAAAACTATATAGCAACATGAAAAGAATTTTTAAAAAGGAGAAGATCGTATTTTCACCTCTCTAATGTAAGAGAGAAAAACTAGTCTTATTTTTGTGGATTCTTTTCCAATCTGGCTTCACATAATTGTAATAAGAATGTGGTAGAATTTTGTCTTCTGCTCTTTTCACATAACATAGTTTTCCATGTTTCCACAGTGTTTATAATTATGATATTTAATGGACACATTGAGTCACTTTAACATAATTTGCTAAAGTAGTCTGATGTTGGACATTTAGATAGTTTCCTACTTTTTGTTATTATAGATGTCATTGCAAAGGACATAGAAGTGCATGAGAGTAGTTTTTTGTTTTTTTGGTTTTTTTTTTAAATTTCTGGCTTCTATTGAATTACTTGAATTACTTACTGAGCAGTCTCCCCATTGTCCCATTAGCCACCTCACTCATTCTCAGAGTCGCTCTATCTCTTCCCATGAACACCTGGAATATTTTCTCTCTTCCCCTCCACTCTTCATATAACCAGGAGTGTGATTACTGGTTTACAAAAAAGGAACCCATTATAGCTTTTTCTATATAATATCAGGTTGTTCTTTAAAGGGCCATACAGATTTAAGATGCCACCAGCAGATAATGGGGTGGTGGTAGCACCTCTAATTTGGAGCAGAAAAAAAGCCAACAGTGTTATAGATGGTAAAATACCATTTAATTCATTGGAATTCCTGTGCAAAATTTACAAAATTCCTAAATTTTGTAAATTTAGTTTCATTTACAAAATTTTATTTCTAAATAATAGAGAAGGGAGACTGAAGTGGATCAGGGAGAAAAGCAACTGTTGGGTTATAGGACAAGCACAAGGATAGGGAAGAGAAAAGGAAAAGCCATGGACAGCTCTGATGGAGAGAGGATAAAAGAAGGCAGGAAAGGGGAGACACAGGCTATAACTTAATAATTGTAGCTAACCAGTGAAGGCCCCCAGTAGAATCCTTTATTTTCAGGAAGATGTCAGCCTAATCTCTCCCAAGGGCTTGAGAGTTTCTAGAGGGGCCAAGTGTGAAAATTCCCACTCCCTCTCCTCTGAGAACCACTCGAGGTTCTTTGTTTCTCTTAAAGGACTCAGCCTTCAGAAGCTTCTGTTTTTCTTGGCAGGCGTCTATCTGCAGGTGGTGCTGATTGCCTTGCTCTTGACCCCCCCGGGCATGGAGGTAGGAATCCTTGGTAGCGCCCCTGGACATCTCAGGGCTTCCTCTCTAGTCTTGTGCCCTTTATTTTGGCCTCTCCTTGGGCAGGTGTTTGAGAGAGGCCTTGACTATTGAGTTTGGTCTGGGTTTGCCTTCTCATTATCTCACGGCCCCCTGGATCACAGCTGTGGAAACAAGTGCCCAACCTGGTTGTGATTTTTTTTTTTTGAAGGAAGTTTCAAAGACATCTATTTGTGCAGGGCCTTGTCTACACTGGCTGAGAAAAAATTAGAAATAGAACGTGCTGGGGTAGTAAGTACTCCCCTGATAAATATTTCACACATTTCCTAGCCTCATCATATTTTTCTCAATGTTTGACTGGCAAAACTATAAAGTTCAAGAAGTTTTAAGAAAATTTTAACCATCATGGGGGTGTTTGGAGAGACGAAATATAGGCTATGAGAAATATTTTTTCCTAATGGATTTTGCAGGTCCCAAGCAATGGAGACATTTCCATCCACCCCTCTAAAAAGCTTTTCTCCCAGATATTCACATGACTTGCTCCCTCTCTCTAGGTGTTTGCTCAAATATCACCTCCTCAGGGAAATATTCTCCAACCATCTTCACTAAAAGTCCCTCTCAAACTCTGAGAGGGCAGGGATGTTAGGTCTGCTCACCACTGTATCTATAACTTCGAAACAATGTCTGACACATTATCTGACTATACTCAAGAAATATTTGTGGAGTGAATGACAAATGGATGAGTCAAAGGTATTAGATCTTTTGACTTAAGAGACAAAAAAAAAATACATTCTAAGAAAGACCACCTTGGGCGACCACCCAGGTGTCTAGAAGAAATGCTGTGGTCACATGAGAGATGGAGTATGAAAGGAAGATGGCTTAGGAGACAACAGCATTCCCCATACCAGAAATTCAAACGTGTATCCAGCTGGCAATCTTCACACGTGAAGTGTAGCCCATTGGCCTCATGTGTCAGGTTGGGGGAGTTTGCACATGGGGCTTGGCTACTTAGGTGGCAGCTCTAGTCTCTGGAAGTGGGTAATGGGGAGGAGGTTGGTGGTTGATTGTTCAAAATCTGAGAAGAGTCAGGAAGATATTGTGCTACTAGGAGTGGTGCTATGATGCGTTTTGTTCCCCCCCACCCCCAGAAAAGACATGTTCAAGTTCTAAGCCCCAGTCCTGTGAAGGTGAGCTTATTTGGAAATAGGGTCTTTGAAGGTGAGGACAAACTGGATTAGGATGCTCCCTAATCTTTTATGACTGGTGTCCTTAGGAGAAGTGGAAATTTGGAAGCACAGATAGACATGGAGGGGAAGAATGCTGTGTGAAGATGGAGGCAGAGATCACAGTTATGCTGCCTCAAGCCAAGGAACACCTGGGCTCATCAGAAGCCAAGAAAGGGGCATGGAACAGATTCTTCCCTAGAGATGCCAGAGGGTGCACGGCCCTGCTGACGCCTTGATTTTGGATTTCTAGCCTCCACAACTGTGAGATAATAGATGTCTGTTGTATTAAGCTACCCAGGTTTTGGTGCTAAGAAACTAAAACAGTTTTATTGATCAAGACTAGATCTAGTGATCAAGAGGTTCTCTAGAGAAGGTGGTGTTCCATGGCTTCATGGCCTGAGAGGTAGAGAAGGCAGGTGTGCAATGCAGAGCATCTATTCTTTGCCTTATTACTCAAACTGCTGAATTCAAAAGATGGCAGGAAAGAAGAAATGCTTTAATCAGGAAGAAAAATAATTCTGCTTGTTTTCTTAAATGAGTATAATGAGTACAGGTCTCAGTGTTTGATTGCTACACAACAAATCACCCCAAAACTTTTCTTTGGAATCCTGCTACTGCCACATGAACAAGTTTGGGCTCACCTGTTGAATGATGAGGAACATGACTCTGTTGTCATTCTTGTCCTGCCATCAGACAGCCAATCACCAGACATGGAAGGCCTTCCTAGCATCTTACATTAGTCAGCCCCCAGCTGACTTCCCAGGGGACTGCAGGCACACCAGTGAGCCTAGCCAAGATCAGCAGAGCCTGACCCAAATTAGTAGGCCATACAGCTGATTCATATACATCACAAGCTAAAACAAATGGTTGCTGTTGTGGGGAGACTTGTTATACAGCAAAAGATAACTAATATACCTAACGTCAGGGGAAGTAAGGTTTGGGGCCCCAATATTTGGCTGGTTTGGGAGCCCTTTCTCACTCAGTCATCCTGAGGGGAGCATGGCTGTGTGGGTGTTTGTACTGAAATATTGAGCTGGAGCAGCTAGTCCCCAGACACAGCTATGGAGTTCCTTATGAGAAAACATGTCCAGTTGTAAGGCAACCAGGAATGGCCTTTTGGACAATTTTGCCCCAATCTTGGATGGTACAGAAATGGGAGGGGCAACCTTGAGGGGGATCAGTCCCCTTGATAATCCAGGCAGGGATGTTATCAATAGGGTATTATTTGCATTTCAAACTATTACATGAAGGACTCCAAATATGTGGCTAATATAATTATATTGGGGTATTGGTCTTGGCAAATTTTCATCTTAATGTTAACTCCACATATACTCTGCAAAGGGTCCTATAAAGCCCACATAGATCTAAGTCATGAGACGCAGGATGTCCATGCAGGTGGAATGGAAAAGTGAGAGAGAAGGGAGAGAAGCCTGAGAAAGATGGTGTAAGCCAAGCACTTGGTAATTGAGGATGAAGTCACAGGAAGGAGAAATGGAATAAAGAGCTCCTACGTGCCAATTGCCAAACTCAATTAGTCCCCCGAGTTCCCACCCCAAACCCAGCCCCCTGTTCTATTATCTCCACTAATCTCATTGCTGCTTGCAACCTGTGTCAGGGCTTCATTCTGTAGTAGAACTTTTTAGGATGAATGCTGAAATTAGACTTGAATTTCCTTTAGAGATAAAGGTTCAAGACTAAGCATGGTACTTTCCCTGAGGTGAAATGGCTCTTTGGTACAATTCAAAAGAAATTCTATATTTGCCACATGCCCTAGATAGTAATTTTTAAGAAGCCGATGTGTCAGTCAATGTACTTTTCATGTTCCATAGAATACAGTAACTAGTGCCTGGCTGATTTCTGAAAAAAAAAAAAAAAGGCTGTCCCAGGTTTCTGAAAATGGCTGTGTGGTCTCTGTGAAGCCAGATGATGAAGGCTTGTTTACAGCCTTGTTTATGGTTTTTGGTCCTGATGCTGACGGCTCAGCGGGTATTGCTCAGAGCACTTTGTCTTCTGTGTAGTTAAAGTGTTCTTAATTGACTTGACAGAGATGATGGCGCCCACTCTCAGCTGCTCCCCTTGCTTCTTCCCTTTTCTTTCTTGAAGCTTTGGTCATATCTTATTTCCTCTGTGGTTGGGGTTGCAGACAAATGTTTTGGAACGATGTCAGGGAAAGGATCATATTTTCTAATATTTAAAATTTCAACTTTAGTTTCTTTCCAAATATTAATGTGTTCTCAGTAGGGTTAAGTCATTGCATATTTGTCTCTCTATATTTGCTTTGGTTTGTAGTCAGAAATTTCAAACTCAGTTTAGTAGGTTTTGTTTGACTCCAAATATCAATGGGATAAGGAGAAATTAATGAAGCCAGAGTGCTCAAGTTCGAGTACAAATGACTCCAGCCTCAGTCCTTCCCTGAGTATGTTGCTTGAGCACCTATTTCTAGTAGGAAGTACAGAAATACTGATCCCCTTCAGGCTCCAACTACATCCTGGTTCTTTGGTCAGATCTATGAGTGTCTGGAGAGGAGGAGCCTTCTCTGTCCAGTAGGGCTACGGCTGCTCAGATGACAAAGTCTAGGTAAGCTGTGCCCAAAGTGCAGGCAGAGTCCTTGGCACCCAAAGAGCCCAAAGTTCTCTGGTGGCCACACCCTCCAAAGGTCATCTCCGCTTTCTGGAAAGCTCCTCTTGTGGCAGAGTTCCTGGCTGAATTGCCAGGGCCCTTCTGCTTAAAGATCTTCTGAATCTCTCTTCTTTCAAAGGTATGAGACTATGGAGATTCAGGTGGCCGAGAAGGTCCTCCAAGGAGCTTGAGATCTTGGAAGGATGTGAGATGTCTGAAGAGTGTGATAATGGTGACCTTCCCTGCAGCAGAAGACCAGAAGCTTCTCAATAACATGATGACAGTGAAGTTTCTCCAGGGGCAATATCAGGCTGCCCAGGCAGGCCAAGTAGTGCAAGGGATAACTACACTTTTATTGTATACCCACGCCTAAAACCAAAACAAACTTAGCCTTCATGTCTCTCCATGCTCCTCTGCAGATATTTCCCAAGGAACAAGTGGATATTAGGAGTATTGGGTTAAGGGCACCTCCAGCATCCAGCCATTGGGACTGAATCACAACCCACTTCCTCTACAGGAAACACTGTCTTTCTGCAAGAGACAACTCCCTCTCCAAGGTGATTAGGCCATAGATTCTGTACCTTACACAGTCATAAAACTGTGCTCCCCTCACCCCGAAGGCAGACCTCTACCTGTCCAGCTACCTTTCATGTTCCATAGACTATGGTAACTTTAGTGACTGGTTGAGACAAGATAAGAACATGGGTGCAGGTAGGTTACTTCAGGTGGGATTCAAGGACACACAGGTGGGAAGACAAGACAGGCAATAAAAGGTGTGTCAATGAGCAGGTAACCACTGAAGGCATCTGGGACTTGGTCTGAATGAGAGCCCTCTGAGAGACTGTGTAGATGCACTGTCGTACTGAGGCAGAAGGAAACCGGGTTTTTATCCACCAACTACCTTTCCTCATTTGTTAAAAGTCACCATCACTCCTTGGCATTTCTGGCCTAACCTACCTGTGGCTGAACACCCACCTATCAGAGGATACCCATAAGCTGAGATGCAGGAAGCTCTTGGATTGTAAGGGTGGAGTTTGCATGTGATTTTAAGAAGGATTGAGGGGATATGGGTAGGATATCATATATGTCCACTACACCTTCCAAGGCAGACCCTTCCCAGTGTCTCCATGGTTATGCACACTTATTCTATAGAGTGGCTGACA
>PVKH010036685.1:0-11556 GCA_004027955.1 Chaetophractus vellerosus | reverse complement strand
GTTTGAGTTCTGTGTACCTCCTAAGAGACAGGATCCAGGGAGAGTTAAAGCACGCAGCTATCATCTTATGATAGGGAACTTATAGGCTGAGTATCTACTGTTTTGTTTTGGGTTTTCTGGATTTTTTCCTCTTTCTTTTTCCTTTATTTTAGTTGCTAAAACTGGATACATCACCTGTGGAGGGCAAGTTGCAGGGTAGTTAACTGATGAGCACCAGCAGCCTGAAAAGGTATCTAGGGTCCTAAGAGGGAAGGCTGTTTTTCCTGGATTGCTTCTTTGTTGCTTTTTTGTTTCATACTTGTTGTTTACCCATTTTTTGTTACCTTTTTACTTTTGCTTATTTTTTTCAAACTACTTTATTTCTTTTCATTCCCTCATTTTTCTGTCTTCTGTCTTCTGTAGTTCTCATGCTTTTCTTCCATTACACCACATCTTGTTTGGTCTTCCTTTTTTCTTCTCTCTCTCTCTCTCTTTCTCTTTCCTTCTATTCTCTCCTGATCTGTCCAGCATTTAATTAATTCTATTTTTTCCTCTCTAAGTTGTCTTTTTAAAATATTTTTGTACTCCATCTCTTTTATTCCTTTGTACTTTTTATAATTTCTTACTCATATTACTTAGTTTTCTGGCTCTTGCATGGTTCCTCTTCCACATTTTTTTTGTATTATTATTACTATTATTCTTTTTCTTTCCTTGTCTCTTACCTTTTCTTCAGTACTAATATTTTTCACAGAAGAACACAGACAACTGCAAGAATATGGAATAAGAGGAACCAAGTATCAAAATTTAACCTTAGCACAAACAAAGAAACAATAAAATAAAACCCTAGAGTAGAAAGACACGTTAACCAACCAAATAAGCCCATCAAGCAAAACAGATTCCCCGATGCCTTCAAAAACTTACAAGCCATACTAAGAAATAAGAATTCATGGCTCAGTCTAACGAACAAACTAAAAAATAGGAGGAGATGCAGATTGTGGAATAACTAGTCAAGGATATCCAAAAAAATACCATGAATCAACTTAATGAAGTGAAGGAAGGGATAAAGGATATTAAGAAGATGCCAGGGGAACATACCAAAGAAATTCTAGTCAAACATAAAAAGATAACAGAAATGATGGTGATGAATTGCACAATGCAAGAAATAAAAAATACATAACAGCACATCACAGCAGATTCAAACAGGCACATAACAGCAGATTAAAATATGCAGAGGAAAGATTCAGTGATGTGGAAAACAGTACACCTGAAATCAAAGAGATAGTAGAACAGATAGATAAAAAGATAGAAAAATTCAGCAGGGAATTAGGTATTTGAATGACAACATGAAATGCATGAACATACACATTATAGGCATCCTAGAGGGAGAAGAGAAGGGAAAGGGGGCAGAAGGAGTGTTGGAGGAAATAATGGCTGAAAATTTCCCAACTCTATTGAAAGGCATGGACATACATGCCCAGGAAGCACAACACACCCCAAACAGTATAAATCCTAACAGGCCTACCCCAAGACTTGTACTTAACAAGTTGTCCAATGCTCAAGACAAAGAGAGAATACTGAATGCAGCAAGAGAAAAGAGAACCATCACATACAAAGGAAGTTTAATAAGATTAAGTTCTGGTTTCTCATCTGAAACCACAGAGGCAAGAAGGCAGTGGTATGACATAATTAAGGTGTTAAAAGAAAAAAAATCCAGCCAAGAATTCTCTATCCAGCAAAGAAGGCATTCAAAAATGAGGAATAGTTCAAAATATTCACAGATAAACAGAAATTAAGGGAGTTTGTCAATAAGAAACGTGCCCTTCTAGAAATACTAAGGGGAGTCCTGAAAGTTGAAAGGAAAAAAAAATAGGAGAGAGAGAGTGGTAGGAGAGTGTAAGAATAATTAAAATGATGAAAGGAGAAATGAAAACAACAGATGACCTACATGAACCTCAAGAAAATATGGCTAATGTAAGTAATTCTTTGACAATAGTAACATTGAATGTTAATGGATTAAACTCTCCAATCAAGAGACACACATTGGCAGAATGAATAAGCAAATATGTCCCATCTACATGCTGTCTACAAGAAACTCACCTTACACCCAGGGATGCAAGGAGACTGAAAGTAAATAGTAGTAAAATAATTTTACATGCAAACAATAATCAGAAAAGGGGAAGAGTAGCTATACTAATATCAGACAAAACAGGCTTTAAAGGCAAAATTACCATAAGAGAAAAAGAAGAACACTACATATTGATAAAAGAGATAATCTTTCAGGAAGGAAGAACAATCATAAACATTTATGCACCTAATCAGGGCACCTCAAAATACATGAGGCAAACATTGGAAAAACTATGTGGAAAAATAGACACCTCTACAATTATAGTGGGAGACTTTAATACACCAATATCGCCTTTAGACAGAACATCTCGACAGAGGATCAATAAAGATAAAGAGACCTTGAATAATACATTAGAGAATCTGGACTTAATAGGCATATACAGAACATTGCACCCCAATACAGTGGGACACACAATTTTCTTGAGCACACATGGATTATTCTCCAGGATAGATGACATACTATACCACAGAACAACTCTCCATGAATTCAGAAAGTTTGAAATTGTGCAACATAAGTTCTCTGACCACAATGGAATGAAGCTGGAAATCAGTAAGGGGCAGAGAAGCAGATTAGGCACAAAGATACGGAAGTTAGTCAGCACACTCTTAGATAATCAGTGGGTCAAGGAGGAAATTGCAAAAGAAATCCATAACTACATTGAAATGAACACATATGACAAGACAATGTAGCAAAACCTATGGGATGCAGCAAAGGCAGTGGTAAGAGTGAAATTCATAGCCATAAATGCCTACATTAAATGAGAAGGAAGAGCTAAAATGAAAGCCCTAACTGCACACCTGTAGGTATTAGAAAAAGAACAAACTAAACCCATAGCAAGTAGAAAGAAGGAAATAACAAAGATTAGAGCAGAGGTAAATTCCATTGAAAATAAGAAAGCACTGGGGAAAAAAAAAAAACCCAAAAGCTAGTTCTTTGAAAATACTTATAAAATTGAGAAACCCTAATCTAGACTAACAGAGAAAAAAGAGGGAAGATGAAAATACATAAAATAAGAAATGAGGAAAGGGTATCACAACTGACCCCACAGATAATGTCATAAGAGGATACTTTGAAAAACTGTATGCCAAAAGGATGGATAATTTAAAGTAATAAGACAAATTACTAGAAACACCAGCAGCCTACATTGACAAAAGAAGAAATTGATGAACACAACAGACCAATCACAAGAAATGAGATTGGATTGGTCATCAAAAATCTCCCAACTGGGGCCGGCTCGATAGCCCAGTGGATAGGGCACCGGCATACCACATGGGAGGCCCCGGGTTCGGTTCCCAGGGACCTTTCCTAGCGGGCAGACCACCTTGAGAATGGCAAGCTGCCATGGGCGGGCCAGAGCCGCCATAGGCAGGGCAAAAAGCTGCCATGGACAGGGCAAAGAATGCCGCCATGGGCAGGGCAGGTCGCCCGTGAATGGAGCGCAGCCAGCCACCCGCGAACTGAAAGCCGGCCGTGAATGGAAGCAGAAGCCGCCCACAAGCGGGGAAAGCCGCACCTGCGCAGTGACCAGTCTCGGCGCGTCGCCGCAGTGGGGGGGAAGGGGAGATATGTAATAAAATAAATAAATTTAAAAAAAAAGTTACCCCCTGAAAGTCCCCTTGTTGCTCAATGTGGCTTCTTTCTAAGCCAAACTCAGTATATAAACTCACCACCTTCCCCCTAGCATGGGACATGATTCCTGGGGATAAGCCTCCCTGGCACTGAAGGATTATTACCAAGCATCAACTACCAATGCATCTGGAAGAAAACCTTGACAAAAGGGGAAAATGGTGAATACAAATGAGATTTTATGGCTAAGAGATTTCAAAGTGAGTCGGGAGGACATTCCAGAGGTTAGGTTTATGCAAATCTCAGCAAGATCTCATTGACTTCCACAGTAAACAGTGCCTCAAATAGTGGGGCTCCTGAGACCTTTAGAGATATTAAAAAACTATTAGCAGTGTAGACAGCTCAGGAATTTGGCATCCTGTCAATGGGCTTTACTTTGGACTTTATGCTCTCCATTATAATAGAGTTAGACACATTTGTAGGTTTTATACACATGACTCTTCTGCCTCTTTTCTTGAACCTATAATTAGCACTATACTTGATAAATATATGTCCCAGAGACTTAAATATTTGCTCTGTCCATGTGCCAGTTGAGCCTTGAATTTCAACAGATTTGCCACACCTCACTTGAATTCAATGGACTCACACAGGACAACTAACAAAGATTTAATGATAGATAATGTCCATCGCAAGGAACGGAGAGTGTCTGCATCTGCAAGCAAGTTAGCACCATACATCTGCCCATGGGAATTAAGTCCTCTCTCAGTTAGAAGAAGAGTGGTCATCACTGACCCCAAATCTTCAAGATTGGGGAATGAACAATGGACTAAATTAGACATTATTATTCTACTACAGACATTATTATTCTAGCAATGGAGGAATTCTTATCATTGATGTAAAGGCAGTGGCCACCAGAGGTTCTGAGGGATAGGAGAGGGCAGAGTAGTATAATATGGGGGCATTTTTGGGACAGTAGATTTATCCTGCATGGCATTGCCATGGCAGATACAGGCCATTGTATATTTTGTCATAACTTACAAAATTGTGTGGGACAGAGCATAAACTATAATGTAAACTGTAGTCCAGATTAGTGGTAATGCTTCAATATGAATTCATCAGTTGTAACAAATATACCACACTAATGAAAGATGTTAATGGGGAAAAGCGTGGGCAGGGGAGGAAATGGGGCATATATGAATCCCTTATATTTTTTATGTAACATTTATGTAATCTAAAGCTTCTTTAAAAATAAAAAATAATAAAAAATAATAAAATAATTTTAAAAAAGAACACATGTTGTTAATGAAAGCATTTTGCTGTTACACATAATGATATAATTACATAGCTATCTTCTCTAAAGAATTATTGTCAACATTCTTGGTATCCTTATTCATGCAGAAAATGAGTCTACATAGTAGTTGTATTGTTTTTGTTTTAAATGATACAGTTTTTAATTCAAAATACCAACAGAAGAATACCTTGAGATTCACAAAAGTAATTTTTTACCATCATATATAATTTTGGAAATTTTAAAACAAAGATTTATTACTTTACCACCATTTTAAATTTTTAAAGAATATTTAAGAAAAATATCCAGCTAAAAATGTCCAGCTACATATACATTTATTCAAATCTGGTAAAACACATGATGCCATTCATCATAATTTATATATATAGTTTCAGATTATTGGAAATGTTTTTTTTTTTTTATTTTTACTCTCCATAACTGAAAATAGAGTAAGAAAAATTAAAGAAGTCTTCCTAATTTAAGCCACAGTTTAACCTAAAAGGAAAAACTTAAATAAATAGCATATATCTTGGAAATATCAGTGTACTGAAAATAAACAAAAACTATTGTAAAAAAATTTGTCTCTAGCTGGGTTTGGTGTATCTCTAGCAGGACGTATGTGTAACAGATGAGTGGCCTGAGAATTGAGAACCTAGCCTTGGCAATGCCATTTATGGGGCTAAAGTTGACAAACTTCTCCACTTCTTTTGACTGTGGTTGCTTTCTTAAAGGGTGGAAGAAAAACTAGGAGGTTGTCAGTTCTGTATATTTATATTTCAGTGGAAGTCATTTCCATACTTTTCCACAAAAGCATTTAAATACAGCAGTTAGTGTATGTAGAAAGGTATAACTGGCAATTGTTTTGAAAAGAATTAGGCCTCACAGTTTCAAATATTCAGGAGTTTTGTTGGTTTCTTTTCATGAATGTGTGAAGCCATGTATGGATATGATAATCCACATGCAAAGTTCACTTATTAACAAAGAAAATACTTGGAAAGTGAAAACTCAGATTAGTTGCAAAAATAACCACTATAACTATTTTTTAAATAAAATAATAAACCTGTAAACTTACAGACAAGCCTTTAATATTATCTTTAAGTTTAAAAAAGATTTTATTCTCATATACTTACCAAGTAAAGAATATCAAAAGAATTGTTCTAGAATAAGTAGAAACCAGCCATTGGGTTTAGAAAAGTGGGGAATAAATTTTGGTAGTTTTTTTTTTTCAAAAAAAAATTGAATATATTTGCAGTACAATTAGATAATTGTATTATGAAAAATATCACAATTTAATCATGAAATTAAGTTTAGACTTTAGTGGAAAATAAAAAGAAATTTATTTAAATGTAATCATTTATCTAACCTGGTATTTCATAAATGTCAGCTGAATTAAAATATATACTGAAAGTAATCACAACAATAATTACATCAAATATTTTAAAAAGTCAGTGTTTATCTCTTTTTTGATCTGGTATTGTATTACAGTAAATTTTGTACATGTTACATGTGCTAAAGTTAGCCAAGGAAAAGCTTTATTTTTCATTTTATCTTTTTATGCAATCTAGATTATACTCATTTTATATTCAGAAAACTCAAGCTCACTGATAAAACTGACAATTCTGATCAAGAATGTGAATAATATTCATCAGTCAATGATTGTCTCATTTGCTTCTACTGTAACTGAATGTATTTGGCCACATGGGAGTTGGTCATATGTGAGTTGACCTAAATTATTTGTATCCTGTTTCTTTCATGATCAGAATAATACTTTTACATTAAGTTAACTAGTTTTATAGAAAATGTATCAAATTTTACTCAAGTATACAATTGCAACATGTTGTTGGCATTGCTGTTTAACTTACCAGTTGTAGTTGAGGAATGGAAGCTTCAATGAAATGTAGACACATTGATTTCTGAATATATATGGGTTATCTTTCCATATAGGTTATCTTTCCTCTGTAGGAATATAGAGGACAATCATTTTCTGGTTAAAAAAGACAGAACATACACATAAGATGCAAACAGGTTATAAACTACTCAAGGGAATTATGAAATTAAACCTGTTGGTTTTCCTTAAATCAGAACATTATTCTACTCTCTCATGTAAATTGGTAGTGAATTCACAAGTGTATCAGCCATGTGAACATTCTTTAGTAAGTTTTCTAAAAGGTGTTTTCTCTAGAAAACACTAAATTGCTTTGTTCAGTTGTAGAGGGTGAACCTATCATACATGACAGACTTGGCTGAACTATAATTATAATTGGTTTTATATAACTGAGTATAATGAATTTCATAATTGGATTATTTATTTAAGTAAAATTTAAATGAGCAAGGATGACATGGCGCTTGAGGCTTTTGAGGATAGTCAGACTGATTTCCTTTAACATAGAGAAAAAGCTTTTTTTAATATGTAAAGAGATTTTTTTCCAGATAGAGAGATGAGAAGAGAGCTAGAAAAGGGGTGGTGGGGATTAGAATAAGAAAGAGAGAGTGAGAGAAGAGAGGGGAAAAAAAGAGCTGGGAGAAAGTTTTCATCAGCTTAATGCTCTTTATTGATTAATGGTAAATTAGAGTAGTTTAACAATTAACTAATGTGAATATTAAGAGTTTCACTAAGTCTTTTGCTATTGTATAGAACTTCAAGATGTGACACTCAGCAATAAAAAAGAATAACATGGAAGAAACCCTCGTATTAAAATTTTAAAAAATAAAATGTTATTCTAGTATATCATACATAAATGCACACATAAACAGTAAGTGTATCATAAGAGTTGTGAACTTATAATACAAACATCTATATCATCATGCAGTGTTCCCATATTTCAGCCCACCAACAATATCTTGCATTGTAATGGAATATTTGTTACAAATTATGAACTAACTATATTGTTTAAAACAGAAATATAACAACTGCTATATTAATGTCTGAGTAACAGTGGATGATGGCTGATAAGTTCATTTTCTAGAGGAATTTTGTTTTGTATTGAATCTCATATGAAACCCCTCCAAGTTTCCCTAACATTCACAGTCATATGAAGATTACAGAGAAGTGGGGATAAATAGCTAGTAAATATAGTGTCACTTCCTAAACCCTTAGCAGACTTTTCTGGTAGATCAATCACTTTGAGTGAGCCTTAGATGAATATTTTTTATATTTGTTACTCCAAGCAGCCTTTCACAATCACAATTGCCATAAAAAACAAGCTCCATCTAAATTTCTCTGGAGAGGAACTATTTATCAGGGTTTAATGTTATATCATTGATAGAGTAGATGTTTAATAAGGAGAGAATTCTTAAATGTGGAATATAGATTGATAACATATGCACAAAATTGGATACCCAGGATTTCCAAAGCATTCAGCATGTATGGTATAGGTACAATTTTTGAGAATAGAACTAAGAGAAATAGGAGAAGATTCAGAAAGAAATTTCAGGAGAGACAAAAATGCTCAGGATTAGGTGTATTAATCTGCCAAAGGGGTGCCAATGCAAAGTACCAGAAATCTGTTGGCCTTTATAGAGGATATTTATTGGGGGGGGGGTAAAAACTTACAGTTACAAGGACCTAAAGAGTCCAATTCAAGGTTGCTTTCTTACCAAAGTCAGTTGCCATGTGTGGAAGAAAGATGGTCACTGATCTCTGCAAAGTTTCAGGCTTTCCCTCTGGGCTTCCTTTCTCTCAGCTGCATGGTAGCAAAGGGCTTGTCTCTCAGGGCTTCCTCTCTCTCCCAGCTTAGGGCTCATTTCTTTCTAGGCCTTACATACCAGTCTTAGCCCTCTTCCTAAGGTCTGCTGCAAACTATCAGGCAAATGGCTCATCTCTCCCTCAGGCTCCAGGATGAAACATGACAGAGCTCTCTCTCTTCCCCTGCATCTTCTTGATTGAGTGTCCATTTATTTCAGCCTGCCAAGGGGCCTGGGGACTCAACCTGAGTCATGCCGCTCTGATGTGGTGAATCAAAGCCCTAATCTTAATAGGTAATTTAATCAAGAGCCCCTCAAAGGGTATCACACACAGAAGAAAAGTTTAGTCTGCAAACATAATCTTTCTCTTTTTGGGATTCACAAAAATAATCTCAAACTATCACACTACACCCTCTTAATCCCAAAAATATATCACAATATTCAAAAAAACCTTAAATCCTTTCAGTAGCAATGCTAAGTACAAAATCACATCTCAATAGTTATAGAAATTCAGTTTGCCATGGGGCAAAATCCCCTCTGGGAGTAGACCTGTGAAACTTACAAAATGAGTTATTTGCTTCCAATATACTAATGAGGCACACATATAGGATAAACATTTGCATTAACACAAGGAGAATGTGGGAGGGAAACATGTGGCACAGAACCCCAACAGTTCTGAAAACCTGCAGGGCCTTTGCCATTAAATTCAAAGTCTGAGAGCCATTACAATGATGGTTTCTTCATCTCCATGGGACCTCATGGGGACCTCATGGGGGCCTATCCTTTCCACAGGCTTTCCTAACTTCCCTTTTCTTGGTTTTATCCTCATCAAGCATCTGGATGATGACTGAGCTTCAGACATCACCCTCCAAGAACATTGGGGTGATGGCTAGATTATCCCCAATCTCTGGTGTACAGTCTTAAGCCCTTAGTGCAGTGAGGTGGTGGCAATATCCTCCCTAATCTCTAGCATTCAGGCCCAACCTCCTCAGAAGAGTTAGGTGGTGACCTGATCTTCCCTGATCTATGGGGAACAGACCCACCCCTCTCAGAGCAGTGGGTTTGGTGACCTCACACTCTCCAACCTATTTGGAACAGGCCTAAACCCCTCAAAGCAATGGGGTGGCAACCTAACTCTCCCCAATTACTGTGGAATAGACTCCTCCCTCTGTGTAGCCTGTGGTGGCCAAGTTCTACCTTGAACAGTGGGCTGGATCCACCACCCTCTTCAAATGGTGGGCAAATTCACCCTTTCAATACACATGGGTGGGGTCCCTCTCTTGGCCCAAGGAGATATCTTAATTCTAGACCTCTGTTTCCATGGTTTTCCTCTTAAATCCATTTTTCCTTCCATCTCTCCCTTCCATGTCCCTTTTATTCCAGGCTGACACTGGTTTTGTTCATAGGGATCTAACAAAAATTTGCTGGTTTTCCTTGCAGGAAGCAGGGGCCTAAGCCATCAGACAACAAGACTTTCCACAAGCCTTTCCCGGATAACTGTGTTTTCAATCCTGACTTACAAGTTCCAAGTTTAGTTAAGTCCTCTAGTGGGGCACTATTGTCTAGGGGCTTGATTTAGAGGTTTGGAATTTCTGGAATCGGTCTCTGGTTTCTTTGTGCCGAACAATTCAGTTCTCAGGTTCTTTCATTCTTCTCACATTTTGCTACAAGCTGCAAGGAGAAGTCAGGCTGCATTCTCCAATTTCCTTTGGAAAGCTCTTCAGGTAAATGTCAAGGCTCACCATTTTCAAATTCTGCCTTCCATATAACATCAGGAGTCAAACTTGCTAAATAATCTGCACCTTTAAAACACAAATCATCTTTCCTTTATTTTCTGAAAATAGTTTCATCATTTCCTTCTAAGGCCTTATCAGAAATAACTTTAGGCTCCATATTCCTAAGAACAGTCTCTTCAAAGCAATCTAGTCCTTTCCATCTAGCATCTCACAATTCCTCAAAAAAAAATCTCTTACTTATTTTCAAAACCATTTCAGCATTTTTAGTAATTGCAACAGACTGTACCCTACTTTCCAGGTACTAAATTCTGTATTAGTCTGCCAAAGGGGTGCTGATGCAAAATACCAGAAATCTGTTAGCTTTTATAAAAGGTATTTATTTGTGGTAAAAACTTACAGTTACAAGGCCCTAAAGAGTCCAACTCATGGTTGCTTTGTCATCAAAGTTAGTTGCCATGTTTTGAAGCAAGATGGTCACTGATTTCTGCAACAGTTCAGCCTTCCTTTCTGAGCTTTCTTTCTCTCAGCCATAGGCTGGAATAAGGTTTGTCTCTCAGGGCTTCTTCTCTCTCCTGGCATAGGGATTATTTCTTTTCAGGCCTTCTATATCATTATTGCCTCACTTCCCAAGGTCAGCTGCAAATTATCAGGCAAATGGCCCATCTCTCCCTGGGGTCCCAGGATGAAACATGACAGAACTCTCTCTCTTCCCCTGTGTCTTCTTGATTGAGTGTCCATTTATATTGGCCCAACAAGGGGGCAGGGACTCAACCTGTCACACCTTACTGATGTGGTGAATCAAAGTCCTAGTCTTAATAGGTGGTTTAATCAATTACCCTCAACTAAATCCAATAAAATCAAAGGGTATTACACCCAGAAGAATAGAATATTTTACAAACATAATCTTTCTCTCTTTGGGATTCACAAAAATAATCTCAAAGTGTTACAGAAGGTAATATATGTAAGTTTGATTATCAAAATAAGTTATACATAAAAAGAGTAGACATCACCTAGGAGATGGCTCTGAGGATGTTTACATAATTTTAGGTTTTGTATTAGCACTTGCAAGCCCTTTTTGCACAGTTTCAATAAGACTACTGTTAGTATTATATATCATTGAATAAATATAGATTTCTCATTTGTGCTCATCAGCCACCATTTAGAAAGGTCTACCTTCA
>PVKH010036684.1:0-11556 GCA_004027955.1 Chaetophractus vellerosus | reverse complement strand
CAGCTGAACTTGTGGAGGAAACAGAAGCTAAGCCTGGAGAGAAACGCAGCCCCAGGAACAGAGGAACCCAGAAGCCTGAACCCTGGAGATGTCGGCAGCTGTCTTGCTCCAACACGTGGACTTTGGTGAGGGAAGAAATTTATGCTTTGTGGCCTGGTAACTGTAAGCTTCTACCCCAAATAAATACCCTTTATAAAGAATGACCAATTTTTGGTATATTTCAAAAGGCACCCCTGTGGTTAACTAATACACCATGTATTAGTATTAGATATTTGTTATTGCTCATGAGAGAACATTCTCATATTTGTCCTGTTAACCACAGTCCATCTTCCACCACTGGATTCCCTGTGTTATACAGTCTCATGCTTTGTACAATCCATTCAATGTGTACATTCAGTGGCTCTCATTTTCATCACAGAGTTATGCTGTCATCACCTCAGTCAATTTGAGAAATTTTCATTACTCCCAAATGAAAAATCCCATACCTTCTTGTATACCCTATTGTTGTCCCTTAAAAGTGAAATATTATGTACTTGCCATTGCTGCAAGATATTATAATATTACTGTTAACTATCGTCCATAAGTTGCATTAGTTAGGGGGCCGGCTGTAACCCAGTGGATAGGGCAGCGGTTCACCACATGGGAGGCCCTGGGAACCGAACCCAGACCACCTTGAGTGGGCAAGCCGCCGTGGGCAGGGCAAAAAGTCGCCACGGACAGGACAGAGCCGCCCACAAACAGGGCAGAGCCACCCGTGAACAAGGCAGAGCCACCCACGAACAGAGCAGAGCCACCCACGAGCAGAGCAGAGCCACCCACAA
The DNA here is from genome assembly GCA_004027955.1 of Chaetophractus vellerosus. Taxonomy (NCBI): domain Eukaryota; kingdom Metazoa; phylum Chordata; class Mammalia; order Cingulata; family Chlamyphoridae; genus Chaetophractus; species Chaetophractus vellerosus. The sequence continues at coordinate 10,735 of PVKH010036684.1, read as the reverse complement.
GCAGGGCAAGCCGCCTGCGCGGTGAGATGACTCAGCGCATCAGCACAACGGGGGGGGGCAAAAAACAGACACAGAAGAACGCAAAAATGAACACAGCAAGAACAAGCAGAAAGGGGGGGATATGTAACAACAACAACAAAAAAGTTACATTAGTTATAATTTTCCCATATATCACCATATTCTTAGCACTTTGTAAAAGAAGAGCATTCTTATATTTCTACCATTAAACACAATCATCTTCCACCACTGAAATCACTATGCTATACATGCCCTAGATTATTGTCTAACTTCCTTTCAATTGACATTTATATCCACAGATTGCCCCTTTCAGCCACATTCACATTTTTAAATCATCGGTGTTAGTTATACACACTATACTGGGTTATCATCAACTCTATTCATTTCCACAGTTTTACAATAAACCTTACTTAAAATTCTACATACATTAAGCATCAGCTTCCATTATCAACCCACATTCTTTCGCCTAGTAACCTATACTCTAGAATTTACCTCTGTGAGTTTTCTCATCATCTTTAGTTCATTTTATTGAGACCATACAATATTTGTCCTTTTGTGTCTGGCTTATTTCACTTAACATAATATCCTCAAGGTTCATCCATGTTGTCATATGCATTCTGATTTCATTTCTTCTTACAGCTAAATAGTATTCCATTGTATGTACATACCACATTTTGTTTTGCCATTCATTGGTTGATGGACATGTAGGCTGGTTCCATTTTTTAACAATTGTGAATACTGCTGCTTTGAACTTTGGTGTGAACATGTCAGCCCATGCCCTTGCTTTCAGTTTTTCTGAATATATTTCTAGTAACAGTATTGCTGGATCATATGACATTTTACATTCAGCTTCTTGAGGTATTGCCACACTGTCTTCCACAGAAATTGCACCATTCGATATTCCCATTAAGAGTGAACAAGTGTCCTTGTTTCTCCTCATCCTTTCCAGCACTTATAGTTTTCTGTTTTTTAGTAATGGCATTCTATAAGGGGTGAAATGGTGTCTCAGTGTAGTTTTGGTCTGCATTTCCCTCATAGCTAGTGATGTTAAGCATTTTTTTCATATGCCTTTTGGCTATTTTATATTTCCTCTTTGGAGAAATGTCTATTCAAGTCTTTTGCCCATTTTTAAATTGGGTTGCTTATATTTTTATTGTTGTGTTGTGTGATCTCTTTATGCAAGATGGATATCGAACCCTTAGCAGATATGTAGTTTCCAAATATTTTCTCCCACTAAGTTGGCTGCCTTTTTACATTCTTGACAAAGACTTTTGAAAGAAAAAGTGCTTAATTTTGAGGAGGTCTTACTTATCTATTTCTTCTTTCATTACTTGTGCTTTGGGAAGTAAGGTTTAAGAAACTACTACCTACCAAAAGATCTTGAAGATGTTTTCCTACATTTTCTTCTAATAGTTTTATGGTTGTTGCTTTTATATTTAGGTCTTTGATCCATTTTGAGTTAATTTTTGTATAGGGTGTGAGATAGGGATCCTCTTTTTTTCTGTTGGATATGGATACCCAGTTCTTCCAGCAACATTTGTTGAATGGACTGTTCTGGCCCAGCTGGGTGGGATTGACAGCTTTGTCAAAGAACACTTAACCTTAAATGTGAGGGTCTATTTCTGAGTTCCCAATTTGGTTCCCTTGATCAATCTATCTATCATAGGCCAGTACCATGCTGCTTTTACCACTATAGCTAAGTAATACACTTTAAAGTCAGGAAAAGAGAGTCCTCCAACTCTGTTTTTCCTTTTTAAGAAACTTTAGGCTATTCAGGGTCCCTTATCCTTCCAAATAAATTTGATAATTGGATTTCCCATTTCTTAAAAAAAAAAAGGCTGAGATTTTTACTGGGATTGAATTGAATCTGTATATCAATTGGGGCAGAATTGATAACATAATGATATTTAGTCTTTGAGGACATGAACATGAAGAGCCCATCCATTTATTTCAGTCTTCTTTGATTTTTCTAACAATGTTTCGTAGTTTTCTGAATACAGGTCCTATATGTCCTTGGTTAAGTTTATTCCTAAATATATGATTTTTTTAGTCTCTATTATAAGTAGAATTTTTTTCTAATATTTGCTCATCAGTAGTGTGAAAAACACACTGATTTTTGCATATTGATCTTATATCCTGCCACTTTGATGAACTCATTTATTGGGGAGCGTTTTGTTGTAGATATTTTGGAATATTCTAGATATAGGATATCATCAGAGAATAGCTAAAGTTTTACTTCTTCCTTTCCTATTTGGGTGCCTTTTATATCTTTATCTAGTCTAATTGCTCTAGCTAGAACTTCTAGCACAATGTTGAAGAACAGCAGAGACAGTGAGCATCCTTGTCTTTTTCCTGATCTCAGCAGGAAAGCTTTCAGTCTTTCACCTTTGAGGGCAATCACAGCTGTGTGTTTTGCAATAATGCATATTACCATGTTGAGAAAGCTTCCTTCTATTCCTGTCTTTTGGAAGATTTTTATCAAGAAATGATGCTGTATTTTGTCAAATGCCTTTTCTGTGTCAATCAAGACAATCGTGATTTTTCTTCTTCAATTTATTAATCTGGTTTATTACATTAATTGATTTTCTTGTGTAGAAAAACCCTTGAATACCTGGGATAAAACCCACTTGATTGTGGTATATAATTCTCTTAATATGTTTTAGGATTCTGTTTGCACGTATTTTGTTGAGGATCTCTGCATCTATATTCGTTAGAGATATTGGTCTGTAATTTTCTTTTTTCTTAGTATCTTTATCTGGTCTTGGTGTTAGGGTGATGTTGGCTACATAGAATGCAGATTGGTAACGTTCCTTCCTATTCGATTTTTTGGAAGAGTTTAAGCAAGATTGATATTGGATCATATTTGAATGATTGGTAGAATTCACTTATGAAGCCATCTGGTCCTGGGCTTTACATGTTTGGGAAGTTTTTGATGACCATTTCAATCTCTTTACCTGTCATTGCTTTGTTGAGGTCTTCTACTTCTTCTCAGACCCATTTTCTTCTAGGAATTTGTCCATTTAGTGTACATTGTCTAGTTTGTTGGTATACAATTGTTCCTAAGTTGTTCTTATGATCTGTCTTATTTCTGCAATGTCAATGGTAATATCCTCTCTCTCATTTCTGATTTTACTTATTTGCTTTGTCAGTCTAGCTAAGGGTTTATCAATTTTATTCATCTTCTCAAAGAACCAAATTTTGGTTTCGTTGATTTTATATATATATATATATATATATATTTTTTTACAGAAGTTGTGAACTTACAAAACAATTATGCACATGGGTAGAATTCCCATACAAGTCTTCACCAACACACCACACCATTGTGGAACATTTGTTACAGATTATGAGATAATATCATCAAACTATTAGCACTATGGTCCATAGCATACGTTTGGCATATTTTTTCCATAACCCCTATTATTAACACAGTACATCTTTGGCATTGATTCAAGAATATTACATTATTGCTGTTAACTATAGTCCATAGGTTACATTAATTGTATTTTTCCCATGTTTCTCCACATTCCTACCACCCTGCAATAGTGACATACATCTGTTCTAGTTCATAGAAGGACATCCTTGCAATTGAACTATTAGCCACAATTCTCATCCACCTCCGGGTTTACTGTGTCATTCCATCCCTAGATTATTCTCTAGCTTTCTTTCAAATGACATTTACATCCCTAGACTACCCTTTCAGCCACAATCCCATTTATAAACCAGCTGCTACTCATTATAATGTGTTACCATCAATTCTATCCATTTCCACACATTTACAGTCAAGGTAATTAAAAGTTCTACATATATTAAGCATCAATATTCCTTCACAGCCCTCCACTTATCTCCTAATAACCTACACTCTAGGTTTTAATTCCATGCGTTTATTCTTCATATTTCATTCATATTAGTGAGACCATGCAATATTTTTCGTTTTGTGTCTGGTTTATTTCACTTAGCATAGTTATCAAGATTCATCCATGTTATCATATGTGTCCCAATTTCATTTCTTCTTACTGCAGCATAGTATTTCATCACATGTATATATTATATTTTGCTTATCTATTTATTGTTTGATTGATATCCATTTTTAATTCTGCTCTATTTTTATTAATACTTGCCTTCAGCTTTGTTTGAAATTAGTTTGCTGTTCTTTTTCTAGCTCCTCCAGATGTGCAGTTAGGTCTTTGATTTTAGGTCTTTCTTCTTTTGTAATATAAGTACTGATGGCTATCAGATTTCCCTCTCAGCATTGCCTTTGCTGTTTTCCATAGGTTTTGATATGCTGTGTTCTCATTTTCATTCATCTCAAGATATTTACTGAACTCTCTTGCAATTTCTTTTTTGATCCACTGAATATTTAAGAGTGTATTGTTTAATCTCCATATACTTGTGAATTTTCCCTTTTTCCATCTAAGATTGATTTCCAGCTTCATTCCTTTATGATCAGAGAAGATTTTTGTATAATTGTAATCTTTTCATATTTATTCAGACCTATTTCTCCCTTCAGTTTTGACAATGTGTGCCACATGCATCTTGGAGCACCCATGTTAGGTGCTGTTCTAGTCAGGGTTCTCTCGGGAAACAGAATCAACACGAGATATCTGTTAAAAATATAAGATTTTGTAAGAGTCTCTCACATGACCGTGGAGATACACAAGTCCAGGTTCCGCCAGCAGGCTGCAAGCCAGGGGCTCCGATGAAAGACTGATGAAGGGTCCTCAATGGGCTCCTGGGAGAAATTCGCTGTCAAACGACGAGCTGGGAAATTCTCTCTGAATGTTGAAATCAGTTCCCTTTTATGGCAGTCAACTGAATGGATAAAAGTGTCATCCATTCTTGATCCAATCTTTGATTGATGTAGATGCAATCAGCCATCCATGCAGTAAACTCAATTAGCCCAGTGCTTGCTGGACCCAACAGCTGGGCACAATTACCTGGCCGAGTTGACACATTAGCCTAACTATCACAGGTGCATAAATATTTATCATAGTTATTTCTTCTTGGCAAATTGCCCCTTTTATTAATATATAATGACTTTCTTCGTCTCATAATAGTTTTGTATTTAAAGTCTATTTTGTCAGATGAGAGTATCACTACTCCAGATCACTTTGTGTTACTATTTTCATGGAATATCTTTTTCCATCTTTTTGCTTTCAACTTGATTGTGGCCTTATATCTGAGGTGAGTCTCTGGTAGACAGCATATATATGGCTCATATTTTTTATCTATTCTGTCAATCTGTGTCTTCTGATTGGATAATTCAATCCATTAACATTTAGTATTATTACTGTAAAGGCATTACTTACTTTGTCCATTTATCCTTTGGCTTTCTGTTGTCATATCTTACTATTGTCTGCTTTTTTAGTCTTAAGTTAAACTTCTGAATATTTTTCATTTCTATACTCTTCTCCAAGTATCTTGCCCTTGCTTTTTCCTTTCAGTCTTCAGCACTCCCTTTAATAACTATTATAAATCCAGATTCTTGGTGACATACTCTTTCCATTTTTGTTCTGTGAAAACTTTAAACTCATCTTTATTTTTGAAGGACAGTTTTGTAAGAGATAGAATTCTTGGCTGGCATTTTTTCTTTTTCAGTATCTTAAATAAATCATCCCACTTTATTCTCACAATGATGGTTTCTGATGAAAGATCAGCACTTGGTCTTATTGCAGTTCCCTTGTAAGTGATGATTTGCTTTTTCTGCTACTTTCAGAATCCTCTATTTATCTCTGAATATTTGTCATTCTGAATAGTAGGTGTCTTGGAGTAAAGCTATTTGAAATTATTCTGTTTGGAGTGGGTTGTCCTTCTTGGAGATTGATATTTATACCCTTTTTAAAGGTTGAGAAGTTTTCATTATTTCCTCAAATATTCATTCTGCCCCTTTTCCATTCTATTCACTTTCTGGGACACTGATAACATGTATATTTGTGTATTTTGCATTGTCCTTAAATTCCCTGAGACCCTGTTCCATTTTTTCCATTCTTATCTCTTTCTATTTTCCTCTCTTTTCAAGTTCAGGTGTTCTGTCCCTGATATCACTAGTTCTGTCTTCCATCAATTCAAATCTGCTGTTATATAATATTTTTTTAATAAATAAGAGATACTGGGGGTTGAACTCAGGATCTCACACATGAGAAGCAGGCACTCAACCACTGAGCTACAGCCACTCTACATCTAATGTATTTTTAATCTAATCCATTTGTCTTTCATTCCCATAAGCTCTGTTACTTTTCTTTACAGACATTCAAATTGTTCTTTATGCTTACCCAGTGTCTTCTTACTATCCTTTATCCCTTTAGTCATATTTTCCTTCAATTCTTTGAATTATTTAGGAGATTTGTGTGATTATCATTGACTAGTTACCTTAAATCCTGTATCTCATTAAGATATTTGGTTTGTTCCTTTGTCTGGGCCATCTCTTCCATTTCTTAGTATGGCTTGTAATTTTTTGCTGATGTCTATGCATCTGAATATGTTGTTGAATTTATTCTGATGGTCAAATTCTCTCTCTTGCCTAGTCGTTTTGTATCATGGTTCTTCTTTGATTTTGGGTTCAACTTATTCTGCATATTTAAAATTGCCCAGCTTAAGTTATCAAAACCAGGCCAGGGAATTCACTAATGGGGGGCAGCTCTTCTTCCAGGGTTTCAGGACAAAAGAGACCTAAGAGTAGTTTTTCTCCTTGCAGTTTCCCAGCCTGCCAACAGATGGCACCCAGAGGTGGTGTCTCTTCCAACCTCCACTTGCCTGTGATTCTGGTCTGGCCAGAGCAGAGATTCAAAGAGGGCTTTGCTAGCCAAATTCACTAAAGAGGAACCACTCTCTGCCCTCCACTACACCCTCCCTCTTCCTAGGGAGGAAGACATCTGTTCCCCACTGAGTTGACTTCAGTAAGCCATGGGCTTATCCAGGTTGCATGCCTTGAGTGTGGAGGATGGGTGCTGTTCCTGGCTGCCTTAGGGATTAGTAACTCACAGTTGTCATTTCAACTTCTTCCTCTCTCTAACCCTCACCTTCCTGGGGGTTGCACAGCACTATCCTTGTCTGCTGATCCCCAAAGCAGTTCCCTTGGAAAACTTTTGCCCTGTCTCTACTGTTTTTGTGAGAGACTTGAACCCTGCCTGCTGCTCTGAAGTCATCTTCCAGGATCTGACTATCCATTGAGTTTTTATTATAAGGGGCTTTATCATTCTAACATTGGAATTCCCTAGACATATGGGTCCAGGAATCACAAGAGATATACTTGGAAGGCATCATCTAAAATTTTGGAATAATTGTAGGAGTGAAATCAGAAGTGCTAAGGATTTAGAATGATGACATAAAAGAGCAAATTCAACCACATTTCTCTGAATAATATTAGAAAGTCAGAGAGATGGAGATGACAATATAATATAATCAAGTCATAGGTAAAAAAATTGAGGGCAATATTAATTTGGAAGTTAGGTACCAGTCATTGAATCGAGAAAAAACAGTCCCATGTGGATCCACTATATTGAGTAAACTAAAAATATTTCCTTAAGAAGTGTTGAAATAGAAAATTGTCTCCACCCACGCATTGATACATACACACACACAATTTCTTAAAAAAACCACTGGAGTCCTTAGTAGAAGTGAGGGGAGTTCCAAGTTCACCTTAATGGATGTGAGTGGCTTTTACCCAGCTCTCTGTGCTCAAGAACAGATCCTCAGGAGTTTCCTGCTAACAAGAAATTTTGAAGTAAACCAAATTTCAAAATTTCCGTGCAAGATATTTGCTAAATGAACTTGTAAAATTAGTAAGAAGTACTGTTTTAAAAAGTGAATAAGATGCTGAGCCATACTTAGAATGTACTACAGACATTGAATAGAAATGTAAAGAATTAGAGGCAGAGAAAAGTCACCATTTTTATTAGAATCTGAAAACTTTGCAAGAGAACTTTAAAGCCATAAAGAATAGTATTTCTATAAAGGGAGTAATTCACTGTACTAGAACAGGGGTCAGCACATTATGACGTGCAGAACAATTCAAGCCCACATGTTTGTCTGTTTTCCTTACAGATCTCAAAATGGTTTTTATATTTTTAATGGTTGAAAAAATATAAAAAGAATATTTGTTATGTGAAAACTATAAGAAATTCAAATTTCAGTATCTCTGACTATTGTTGTGATAGAGTTACTCATTCATTTACTCATTGTCTCACTGTCTATGGCTACTTTCCTTCTACAAGGGCAGAATTGACAGAAACCATATGTGACCTGCCAAGGCTAAAATATTTATATGTAGTCTTAGAGAAAAGCTTTGTTTACTTTTGCATTGGAACAAATGCTTAAAAGAATATAAGATAAATGTTCATTATCTTATGCACTTTTAAACCAGGGGAAATGTATTTTGTCTTATTGATAGACTGCATTAACTTTAGTGGACAGTTCTACAAAGGACAGTAGAGCAAGTCATAGAGGCTGAGAAGTAAGTTAAAATGGAAATGATTTAGAGTAAAGAATGCATAAGTCCTATAGGACTTCATGGTTCTTTCAAAGAGTCTCCAAGATTCTCACTATTGTTGAAACAAACCAATGCCAAAGAGGAAATGATGTAGAATTAGAAACTCTCAGGAAATAGGATCAACTAAAAATTTCAAACCCAAATGAATCTGATAAACCAGAATGGATGGAAGTGCATCTTTGCCCTTTAGAGATTATCCCCACAAGCAAGATCCCTGAGGGCTGGAATAAACAGGTGCTCCACTCTTCATCAGTGGAATCCACAGACTGGTTATGCTTTAGGACTGGACCTAAGAAGAATCACAGTGTCCACCTGAATATCCTCAAGAACTCATCTAGGGAAAAAGTGATTATACAATTGTTTTGATTTGACAAAGCAGAACATCTTTCAGTGTTAAACAACCAGTAATACTGCTATAAAGCAAACAAACAAAACTCCTTTCTCAAAATACCGTGCACAGACACCTAGAAAGTAAGGGTAATAAATGTTAACACCACCCCCTCCCTAGCCAAAAGTTAGAAAAAAAGTGCCTGTGATGAACCAATAAGGCTCTACTGGGCAGTGTTCTGAAGCTTTCCAAGATAAATTACACAGCAGTCACCAAGCCCTCCTTCTCCCCTATTCCCAAAGAATAAAAAGAAAGGGAGTCAGTGTGTGAAAATTGTCAAAGGATCATCTGAAAGTCCTATTTAAATACTGGATTTTCCTTTGAAGACATCTATGATGGTTAATCAGAGTAAGTGTGTAAAAGAGTGAAAATTTTAACATATAAAGTATTATTCACTTCAGCAAATAAAGATAATGCACTCTTTCCCTATTCAGCTTTCCTCCTCAGCTCCTGCTTTTAAGAAAGCATGTAGATCTCAGAATTTCATGATGCAGAATCAAATAGGCAGAGAAAGGAAAAAAGAAGTATATGAAGTAGGAGAAGACTTTTTAAGAAACCCTGAGATGACCTACATAATAAATGCAATTAGAGACTGGGAAAAATGGATGAGGAAAAAAAATCTGCACTAGTTTAAAGACACTGAAAGAAGAGGGATATTATTATTTATTTACTTATTGATTACTCAGATATTTCTTACAGATATTTTTGAGTAAGACAGACTCCAAAGCAGTAGAGGGTAGAAGAGATTTGGGGAGAAAAGAGAAAATGAGAAGTGATCAGGATTTAAATATCCGAAATTTCATTTCGTTTAGAAATCTGCATCTCTCTTTGAATGTGACTCTGAATGAGATGGCACCTGTAGTTCTGGGACACATACATATTATAAAATACATTTATCCTGTACAGCACATATTGAATAGGTTACTACTGTGTTAGATCCTTTATTTGTATTAGCTCCTCATTCACAGGAGTGAATCAAATTCACAACCTAAGTGAGTGTCCATAGGAATTCACTGAACCCTAAAGATTTTTGGATGACCTGCTTTTGGCATGCATCTTGAGTGCTCTTCTTGCTTTCTATAGTAGTGTTGACAAATCAAGTCAACCTTTCCCTTTAATTTTAAACATAAAGCCATAAATCTTCCTCATTTTTCACATGATACAATGACCATTCACTTTTCTAGAAGGACAATGGACTCTCAATTTTCTCTACTCTAGAGAATATTTTGGCAGAATGTTTGCCTCTTATGTTCTAAAAGGATGATAAATATAATCAATTACATAGTGAAATATTTATGTGCACAATTCAGTTCCCAATGATTTAACAGAATTGCTGTTAGCTCCACTTAAATAAAAATTTTAAATGTTGTTTTTCCCTAATCAGACAAAGAATATGTCAAAATCTTCAAAATGTAAAGGAACAGCATATTTTGGGTGGCATTTTAATATGTTGGGGCAGCAGCTCAACAAAATTGTCTCCAATAAGACCTCCCAAAAGTGAGGAAATTATTTATGTTTAAAGATTGAATACTTCTTTTCAACCTGGAAAATACAGTTAAACAATATCTTTTAGAGGGATCCTGATATTGAATAGTAAGAGTCAGCATAAATTAAAAGCAAACATATCAAAGAGAAATGGCTTTTTATGGGTGGTTATTATTCTTCCATTGAAGAGAATTATTAGTTCAATTAAGAGATAAAATAGGATCCATACGTTTTCATTCAATTCAACAATCTTGTATTGAACATCTTCTATATGAAAAGCAATATACTAGGTGTTGGGACACAACAATGAGAAAACGAGAAGCTAATGTGTAACAAATATATCAATTTCTCAGTTA
>PVKH010036683.1:0-11557 GCA_004027955.1 Chaetophractus vellerosus | reverse complement strand
AGGAACCCGGAAGCCTGAACCCTGGAGACGTCGGCAGCCATCTTGCTCCAGGACATGGACTTTGGTATGGGAAGAAATTTATGCTTTGTGGCCTGGTAACTGTAAGCTTCTACCCCAAATAAATACCCTTTATAAAGACCGACCAATCTTTGGTATATTTCAAAAGGCACTCCTGTGGCTGACCAAAACAGAGAGGAATTGCTGGGTCACTACATATGTGTATGTTCAACTTTGAGATGTACTCACTGGCACAGGAAAGATCCCTTGTTCTACAGCCTGGCCAACAATAGTGAATATTTTTAAACTTTTTTTTTTAAGATTTATTTTTATTTATTTATATATCCCCCCTTGCTGCTTGTGCTTGCTGCGTTCATCTGCCTTTGCGTTCTTCTGTGTCTGCCTGTCTCCCCATGCTGTGGCATCCCGCTGAGTCAGCTCACCGTGCGGTGGCTTGCCTGCTCGCGGTGGCCTGCCTTCTCCAGGAGGCCCTGGGAACCGAACCTGGGGCCTCCCATGTGGTAAACCAGAGGCCTACCAATTGAGCCACAGCTGGTTCCCTATTTTTTAACTTTAATCGTTCTGATGGGTGTGTCACAATAACACCTGTGGAGTTATTGATTACCTTTGCACCTAGTCATTATAGTGTGTTTAGTTAATAATCTTTTGTGCACTCTCTCTTCATGATTCTTGACTTTATTTCTATTGGGTTGTCTGACTTTTTCCTATCAAGTAGCAGTGTTTTGATTTTTCTGGATAGAAGGGTTTGTCCTGCAAATATCTTTTCTTTCTCTGTGCCTTGCTTTTTCAATCTATTAAAGGTAGTTTTTGATGAAGAGGAGTTCTTATTTTTAAGTAGTCCAATTTATACAGTTTTATTTTGTAGTGTTGGCGTTCATTGTTTTAAGAAATCTTTGCCTATGCCAAACTATTAATATTATTTTCCTATTTTTATTTAAAAGTGTATTTGTGTGTGTGTGTATATATATGTGTGTGGATAGATGATAGATAGATAGATAGATGGATAGATAGATAGATAGATAGATGGATAGATAGATAGATAGATAGATAGATAGATAGATAGATAGATAGATGGATGGATGATAGATAGATGTTTGTGTGTGGTGTACCTAGATTCTTTTCGTTTTATGCCTTGTTCAGGATTTGTTTTAATCCAATGCTGGACAAATATAAGCTATTTGTAGAGTGATCCCACTTCTTGTTTCTTGTAAAAATATCTAAAATGCACATTTTATCTTAAATGCATGGTCGATTTCACTAAAAAGCAATCTGCATTTTCAATTCCTTTGTAGGAACAGTTTAATTACCTGGTTCAATTTATCTCATTCTATAAGCTATTCACCTGTTTTTTTTCTTTTTGTAAGGTTCAATAGGTTTTCTTTAATTTGTCTACTTCATCTCAGTTTTCAAACCTACTTGTATACATTTTTCATAATACATTATTATATTAATTTAATGTTTGTAAGCTCTGTAGTGAAGCCTTCTTATTTGTTAATGATATTGATTATTTGTATTCCTTCTATATTTTCTCTCAGTTAGTTTTGCCTAGAGTTATCAAGTTTATTGGTATTTTCAAAGAAACAATATTTGTTTTTGTTGATCTCCTCAGTCTATTTTATGATTCCACTTTTTCATTGATGTCTGAATTTATCTTTATTATTTCCTTCTTTTTATTTTATGTGGATGGAATTTGCTTTGTATTTCCTTTCACAGATGAATGTTTAACTCATTTTTTCAGCTTCTCTGCTTTTCCGGTATGTGCATTTAAGACTATAAAATTCCCTTTAAGAATGACTTTGCTACATCCTATAAGTTTTTGTAATTTAATTATCAATGAGTTCAAAACATATTTGAAATTTTCATTGTGATCTTTTTCTTGGAACAATGGATTATTTTTTTATTTGGTTTCATATATATACATATATATTTTTTAAGGAGGTTGCAGGGATTGAACCTAGGACTTTGTACATGGGAAGCAGGTGCTCAACCACTGAGCTACATTTGCTCCCCAATAAGAGTTAGTTTTTTCCTTTGTTTGTTTGCTTGTTTTTAGGAGGTACCAGGCAATGAACCTGGGGCCTCATGCATGGGAAGGAGTCACTCAAACATTTGAGCTACATCTATTCCCATTGGTTTCTCAGTTTTTAAATCCATAAGATTTTTTCCCTAGTTGTTCTTCCTAGCCAAATTGTACAAGCATCAGAGATCATTTCAATATGATTTTGATTCTTTACATTTATTGATATATAGTTGAACATATCAAAATTTAACCCCATTTTGTTGTAAAATTATTAATTTTCATGCAGTGGTTCAGTGGAATATTTTATATTTGACAATTATTTCAATTGTTAATATTGTTGATGAAACTCTGTCTGAACATACTCTTTTTTTATTAGAGAAGTTGTAGTTTTACAGACAAATCATTCAGGAAATATAGAGTTACCATACTCCCCCCTCACACATGCAGTTTTCCTATTACTAACATTATGTATTAGTGTGGTACTTTTATTAAAATTCATAAAACAATTTAATTATAATTACATTATCTACTGTAGTCTATTGTTTACATTAGGGTTCAGTGTTTGCATTGTTTAGTTCTATATATTTTTAAAACCTTATACTGGAAACATGTATACAAATTAGAATTTTCCAGTTTAGCTACTTTCAAATATATAATTTCATTCACAATGTTGGGCCACCACCACAGCCATTCATTTCCAAATCTTTTCTTTCACTCCAAAGAGAAACTCTGTGCTAAGCATTAACTTGCCATTCTTTACCCCAGCCCCTGGTAACCCATATTCTAGTTTCTGATTGTATGAATTTTATTTACTTTTTGGCCAGTTAGTGAGAGAACTGTTATGAAGTTCCCTACTTTATTTTTAAATTTTTCTATTTCTCCTTTTAATTTTGCCAACTTTTATTGAAGATATTATGAATCTTTACTATTTTGTGCACATATATTTAGAATTATTATATGTCCAAGTTGAATTGAAACTTTTGAAATGATTATATTTTAATTAAATGAGGTATAATTCATGAAAAATAAATTGAACACATTTTAAGATATGGTTTGATAAGATGTGATGATGTAATATACTCCCCATGTAATTAGCTATCACATATTGACCTTTTTTTTTTTTAAAGATTTATTTATTTTATTACATATCTCCCCTTCCCCCCCGCTGCGGCGACGTGCCGAGAGTGGTCACTGCGCAGGCGCGGCTTTCCCCGCTTGTGGGCGGTCTCTGCGTCCGTTCACGGCCGGCGCTTGATTCAGTTCGCGGGTGGCTGGCTGCGCTCCATCCGCAGGCGACCTGCCCTGCCCGTGGCGGCTCTTGCCCTGTCCATGGCAGCTTCTTGCCCTGCCCACGGTGGCTCTGGCCCGCCCATGGCGGCTTGCCATTCTCAAGGCGGTCTGTCCGCTAGGAGAGGTCCCCAGGAATCGAACCCGGGGCCTCCCATGTGGTATGCCGGCGCTCTATCCACTGGGCTATCGAGCCGGCCCCACATATTGACCTTTTATCTTGCAACCTTGCTATAATGGCTTATTAGTTCCAGGAGTATTTTTGCTGCTATTGATTTCTTGGGGCTTTCTACAATAGACAACCATGTCATCTGCAGACAAAGCCAGTTTTAGTTTTCCCTCTCAAAACTCCTACCTTTTATTTCCTTTTCTTGTCTTATTATATTAGCTAGGATTTCCAATTCAATGTTGAATAGAAGTGGTGAGACAGTACATCATTGCCTTGTAGACAATTGTAGAAGGGAAACACTTGGTTCCTCTTCATTAAATGTGATGTTATTTGTAGGTTTTTATAGGTGTTCTTAATCAAGTTCAGATGTTCCTCTCTATTCTTAGTTCACTGAGATTTTTTTCATAAATGGGTCAAATGCTTTTTATGTATCTGTTGATATGATCATATGTTTTCCTTCTCTAGCCTTTTAATGTGATGGACTACATTAATTGATTTTCTAACGGTGATCTAGCTTTACATATCTGGAATAAATCCCACTTATTTGTGGTGTATAATTCTCTTATACATTGTTGAATTGGATTTACCTGTGTTTGATTAAGGGATTTTGAATATATGTTTATGACAGATATTAGTCTCTAGTTTTCCTTTCTTTTAAAATCCTATCTTGCAATATCTAATTTTGTTATTAGGTAATACTGTCCTTCAGGACTTGATCTATTTCCTCTAGGCTGTCAAGTTTGTGGATGTAGAGTTGTTTGTAATATTCTTTATTATCCTTTTAATGCCCATGGATCAGTGGTGATGATATCTCTTAATTTATGATGTTAGTAATTTGTGTCTTCTCTCTTTTTTCTTGGTTTTCCTGCCTAGAGGTTTATCAATTTTATTTATCTTTTCACAGAACCAGCATTTGGTTTCATTGATAGTCTCCACTGATTTCCTGTTTTCAATTCTATTGATCTTTGCTCTAATTTTTATTAGTTTTTTTTCTTCTACTTGGTTTAGATTACATTACTCTTCTTTCTCTAGTGTGCTAAGGTAGAAGCATAGATTAGTGATTTTAGTTTTACTTCTTTTCATATATATATGAAATTCAATACAATGCATTTTCCTTTAATCACTGCTTTGTTGCATCTCACAAATGTGGTAAGTTCTATTTTCACTTAGTTTGAAAATCTTTTAAATTTCTCTAGAGTTATCTTCTTTTTCTAATGTGTTATTTAGAAGTGAGTTGTCCAATCTCCAAATTTTTGTGATTTTGTAGCTGCTTTTTATTATTGATTTCTAATTTAATTTCACTATGGTTTGAGAGCATACTTTGTATAACTTCTATTCAATTCTCTAAATTCTATGAACCGAAGAAAAGTCATTGATTTTCAGTTTGTGCATATTTTTATACATGAGATTATGGATTATGAATTTCAATCTCTTTACATGTCTGAGTTGATACCTGAAGTGCCCAGATTGTTATATTTGTCAATTTTGAAAAATTCAAATATTATTTGAATTTATTGCATTTACTCTGTTCTCTCTGTCTCTCTGCTCATTTACCACTTTCTCTCCCTCTCTGTTTCTATCTCTCCATTTCTTTTCCTTTCTCTCAAAAAGGTGGTCTATTCATAGTTATATCCCTATGCCATTTTCCCCATATGTCTGTGTCTGTCAAAAGTATTTTAAATCTCTAGTCCTCTCTGTATTTTAACTTAGAAATTTTGTTTTGACCAGTCAACCAGTTCACTAATGTTTGACTTATTGACTCATTACTCTACTGACATCTTTCAAATTAAATTCCTCCTGCTATTTTTATTTTATTTATCAATACCTGTAATTATATTTTTATTTAAAAATAATCACTTGTTTTCAGTTTTACTGTTTCCATTTAAACATAATTTTGTAGATTTCAGTTCTTGTTGAGATTCTCCATTTTGATCTCAACTTGACATCTGACTTTTATAATGGGAAATTATTTATAAATAATGCCAAATATTGGTTTCATTTATTATTTTGAAGATGTATTGGGCAGAATATAACTAGAAAAATATAAAGCACTTTCTATATTTAAAACAAAGTGGTGGAAGAGGATGTGGCTCAGCAGTTGAGCCCCTGCTTCCCACATGGGAGGTCCAGGATTTGATCCCCTGTGCCTCCTAAAAGCAAATGAATAAAAAAACAAACAACAAGCAAACAAACAAAAAAAAAACCAACCAGGGAGGATGATGTGGCTCAGTGGTTGAATGCCAGCTTCCCACATACAAGGTCCGGGTTTCAATGCCCAGACTCCAATACCTAAGAAAAAAAACAAACACAAAAAAACCTCCCAAAGTGGCTATAAAGCAAATAAGTTGTAAGGGAAATGTTAGAAGGCTTAGAAGCCAAATGAGGGTAGTGATGTCCCCAGAGTAGGAAAAAACAAGCAGCCTTAAGGTACTCTGGGCTGGACAGACAAAAGAAGTCAATCCCCTGAGGAAGAAATTTGAAACCATTGCAGACTGTCAAGAATGAAGGAGTTTAATCCAGGGAGCAGGGAGCATTGACAGAGACAAAGTTTGGATTAGACAGAGAGTAGAAGAAACAATCTGGCTTTTTCCTCCTCCTTCCCTCCAGTCTTTCTCCTGTGTTTTCCATTAGTCAACTATATTAGAAGCTCAGGCCAGGGAAACATGCACACTCAGTTCTCAGCAATCTCTTTTTCAGAGCAATGTAAGAGAAAATGAAGAATCAGTATGAGGAAAAAAGTCCCAGGGTTCCTTTATAACTGATTGAGTAATGATTCACATGATTCACTAAGTTAAAGTGTAAAATTCAATGTTTTTGTTATTGTGGCAGTTTGATATTATTTATGAATTCCAAAAGAGATATTGATTATGTTTGTCAACTAGTCGCTTCCTCTGGGCGTGATTGTATTAAATTCAAAGGTTACATTTACTTGATTAAATTAAGATTAGGGCTTTGATTTGGCCATGTCAGTAGGGCGTTGAGTCCCCGCCCCCTTGGTGGGCAGACTCACAGAAAAAGACATGGCAGAGGAAGAGAGAGTGTTCATTAGACACAGCAGAGGCCTGGGGAAGAGGGATGAGCCTGATAGTCTACAACTGATGTTGTGGAGAGAACGGAGCAGCTGAGCCTGGAAAGAAACCAGCCTGGGGAGAGAGACGAGCCTTATACCAGCCTACAGCTGAGATCAGAAGAAGCTGGGACACGAAACATTAAGAGGAAAAAAGAGGGCTGAACCCTTGCAGACATAGCTCGCCATCTTGCTCCAAAACATGGCAAATGACTTTGGGTGAGAAAGTACCTCTCATGGTACCTTGAGTTGGACTCTTTAAGGCTTTGTGACTGTAAGATTCTACCCCCAATAAATACCCTTTATAAAAGCCAACAGAGTTCTGGTACTTTGCATCAGCACCCCTTTGGCTGATTAATACAGTTATACTCATAGAAATGTTGAACGATCACCACAATCAATTTTAGAACATTTTTATCACCTCAAAATTATACCCATTTACCTTAAGCTATCACCCGCCTATCTCTCCCAGACACCCCAACCCTAAGATCACACTAACGTACTTTCTGTCTATGCAGATTTCCCTATTCTGGACTTTCATATGGATGGAATCATATTGTATATGGTATTTCTAACTGGCTTTTAAAAATTAGCATAATATTTTCATAGTCCATCAGTGTTACAGTATGTATTAGTATTTCTTTCCTTATTATTCCTGAATAATATCCCATTGTAGGTATATACCACATTTATTTATCCACTGAACAATTGATGGACATATGCATTGTTACTACTTTTTGGCATTATAAATAAGGCTGTTATAAACATTTGAATATAAGTTTTCATTTCTCTTGAGTAAGTATATATTTAATTGTTTCAGGAACTGCTGTACTATTTTTCAAAACACTTGGTTGGATTTTATAATAGGAATTTATTAGGGTAAAAGCTTACAGCTGTAAGGCTAGAAAATGGCCAAATAAAGGCATCATCAAGAGATGCTCTCACCAAGCTGCAGCTATGGGTCGTCAGGCACATGGCAGTGCCAGCTAAAGATGCTTTCTCCCAGAGCTCAGCTGTGGGCCATTAAGCACATGGCAGGACATAATGGTGACCTGCTCATTTCTCCTCTCCTCCAGGCCTGTGGCTAGATCTGCTTTGAGCTGCTCTGTCTGATTCCATCTTCTGGCTTCTCTCTCGGCCCCTTTGGGTTTCTCTGTCTCTCTGTGACTGTAGACGATCCTGAAGTCCTCTCTCACATGGCAGGGTAAAATGGCAGTTCTCTTTCTCTGTGTCTCCTGCTTTTATATAAGACTCCGGCAAGATGGCTGAGACCCACCTTCAATCATGCCTAACTGAAGTAGTCCAATCAAAGGCCCCCAACTGAAGTTATTTAATCAAAAGCGATTTAATCAAAAGATCTTTTGACTGAATCTCACCAAAAGATCCCACATAAATAAGTCTACATGCATAAGAATGGGTTAGCTTAAGAACGTAATTTAATGGGGTCCACAAAAGACCAAACCTGGACAATACTATAGCAACTTTGAGTACTGACACCACAGGATTGTTATTGTTATTAGCCAATTTATTTAACTAGAGATTGGTTGAATTATTTTAGTGAATTCTATTTCCATCTTCTCTCACGGTGTTAAGCCTCTGATTTGCTAGTCAGAGAGACACACCTTTGATTACACCTGGAGTCACCCTAGGATGAAAATGGTACTGGTACTGCTTCCTTCCTTTCCTTCCCTGATCACATCCAGCTTTTAAACTCCATTAATTGCAGGGTAAGCATTTTAAACAATGGCCTGAGGTATGAATTCTTCTATAAACAAATCCTTTTGATTGCGGCTCCTTGGAAAGAATATTTTCTGAGGTTATTGTCTGATATTTGTTCTGACCCAACAAGGACTCTTTTCCACTGTCTTATTCCCCAGTTCCCTCCTGAAAACTAGTCAGTTTACAATCTAGGCTGTGTCTTCACTAGGTCCATAAATCTCTCAATTGCAATTCACCACAACTTCTACTGTACTTAAGACCATCCTTCATTTAAACTTCTCCATGTTCTATTGCAAAATTTGTCTGTTCCATTGGGAAGAGATTAAGGATTATCTAATTTGTGGTCAGCTACTCACCCCAGGTAAAATCTCTGCGCCAGAGCTCTGGAGTTGGGGATGGGGATAATGGCAAGTTTCTCTCTGTGTGACACCCACTCTAGGAAATAAGTGCTAGGTGGAGGAAGCTACCTGATACTCTCTCAACTTGCAATTCTGGCTTGGAACTCCCACTGCTCCAGCCTGGGAAATGATTCTAAAGGTCTCAGTATTCTTAGAGCTCTGTACTTAATGTAGAATTTCATTCCACCAGTGGGGCTGGGTAGAAGAAAGGTGCCTGCACCTCTTGATTGTACTTGTCCAGAACTTAGCCTCAGCCACATGCAGCTGGGAACAAGATGGAAAAACTCCTGCTTCCCCCAAGGAGAAAGCTGGCTGAGCTCTGAGGGAGAGGAATCCTGTGTTCTTGGCTGCAGCAGCGTGGAGCTCAGCAGTATGCTGAGCTGGTAGTGTGGAAAGCAAAAATGGTCTTGGATCAAATACCATGGGCTCTGGATTTTCTTGATATATATGTAGATTTTCATGAATATATGTTTCTTTTTCGTTTATTTGCTTATTTCAATCATTTTATTTATTTTACAAATATTTCAGAATGCCAATTATATTTCAGCACTAAGAGTGAATACCTAGAGGGGACTACAAGCATTGTTATTTGTGAATTGCTTTCTCTTCAGGTGCTGTCTCACCATCTCCTTCATGATATATTCAAAAAGACTGCTCAGGCAAATGAGTATATAATTTATGAATCTACCCTCTTAGTGTTTTTGAAAACTAGAATGGCATTTGTCTATTTCTTGGCATATCCTCAATTTTATGAATAGATGTTTCTTCATTTGCTATTCTCTTTAGTACTATTTTGAGATATTTTACAAGGTTTTCTAAATTATTATATTATTTTTACCAGTTTCATTGGGGACTAGGTCAATTGATGTCCTCCTCATACTGTCATATCAAAGTCAATAACCACTTAACCCTATTTGAACAAGGGAACTTTTTTGGACTTTGTTGTTTGGCTTCATTTCTGCAATGGAAGCTGCTGGAAACGAAGTCTCAGAGGATTTAAAATATTGCATATTTCAATATCTAAGATTGTTCATTCAAGAAAAATCCTTTGAATACCATCCTATGTCAAATATTACTATGATAAGTGCTGGGGAATCAAATAACTGAAGATGCTAAGTAAATAATGACAAGATTATGGACTATTATAAAAAGGAAAGTACAGGATTCTTTGTGTGACTCTATATCAGGGACCTGAATCTAGAATCCAGTCATGTTGATTAGCAAAGCTCTCCCACCTCCCCCAAGAACTGCACTGTATTCCTGCATCTGTTGATTAGGAAGGGGAGTGTTCAAACTATGCAGTGAGGCTGAAAGTGCTGGAAGATAATGACCAGGAATGAGTCTGAAAGCCATAAATCTCTTGCTATGGTGACTCCCATATAATGTCCCCATATAATGTCCCCTACCTCAACTTGCAACCTAACCCCATCTCCCACCCCAGGTCCTAAGGATGGCCCAAACTTTCTTTCAGTGGTTCTACATTCAACGCTCATGGCAAAGATAATATCCTATGAAAAACTTGTAGAAATGATATGTAATCAATATGATTTTACTTCTAGGCTAGGAATCATTATCATTCATTTTCCTTTACTTCAGAGGGACTGCAAATGTTGTTTTAGCCTTCTTGTATATAAAAATTGTTTAGGCCGTTATCATTGCTATAGGACCTTGAGAAGCCATGTATTTGCCAAATATTAAACATCATCATGTGAAAATTGCTGTTAAGGTAGAAAATATTCACTTAAAAGAATGTGCTTCAAATTTCCTATAAGATGTATAAAGTAATATTATAGGAAATTGAACATATGAGTTTTTCTCAAATAAAGTCATGTGAGATATTGGAAAGAGGCTGAATTTTCAAGCTGTAACGCCTTGGTTCAACTGCCTAACTAGACACAAGTAGGTGTAACTGATGGCAAATCACTTAAACACTCTGAGATGCAGATATTCATATAGAAACTGGGGATAATAATATGTAATCCATAGTGTTGCAAAGATGATGAGGAAGATGAGGTAAGTTATACGTGAAGAATGATATTGATTATGATTTTGCTAAGAGAAGGTGCTAAGCTATTTTCAGACATGATTATTTTTCATGTAAAAGTGATGTAGCAGATATAAAACATAGCTAGCCAACGTTTTATGGGATTTTCATGCCATTGATGGTAATATGGACACAAAAACAAATTTGTTGACAAAAGTTCTACATTTGTGGGGTTATTGATGGAAAATATTGATTTAGCAGAGGATTGTGGAAGGAAGGTAAAATGTAGTTGGTTCACATTAAGATGAATTTCACCATTCTGCCATTGACTAGTGTGTTGATCTAATGCAGGCGATGTAAGAAAATGGTTCATTTCTATGTAAGCAATTGATGTCAATAAGTATATATGCCAAATATGTCATATCCTTGAATATCTTGCACATCATGCATATCTATATCTACCTATCTATATATACACACACATAATCAATTAAGACATTTTACAAGGAAAAAGACTTAGAAAAATATATCTTTAATACATAAAATAAAACACTTCTGAAGATTTCCCATAATCAGAAAGCAGGAACACTAAGTAGTTAAGACTGAATTTTTATTTTTACATGTAATATGAAAGAAGATACTAGCTAAAGGCATATATTCTGTATAACATGCTCAAGATAGCAACACTCAGACTTCCAAAATTATAATTAGTGATTCATCTAAATGCTGCAATATAAGTCTATATATTTCCCCTGACTAAAATAAAATCCAAAGTTTTGAAAACTTGTCAATGCAGAATTTTCATACATAAATGTGCTGATTTGATTCATTTGTGGCAAAAATCCTGTTCTTAAAGAGAAACTATTCCTGTGGCTGTAAAACCATTGTAGATGGG
>PVKH010036682.1:0-11556 GCA_004027955.1 Chaetophractus vellerosus | reverse complement strand
TCAACAAGATATATGGTCTATTTGTTGCCTTCACCATCCTAGGGTTTGACATTATCTTTATCACCCTGTCCTATATTCAAATCTTTATCACTGTCTTTCAATTGCCCCAGAGGGAGGCACGACTCAAGGCTTTCAATACATGCATTGCCCACATTTGTGTCTTTCTGCAGTTCTATCTCCTTGCCTTCTTCTCTTTCTTCACACACAGGTTTGGTTCTCAAATCCCACCATATGTTCACATCCTCTTGTCAAACCTTTACCTGTTAGTCCCACCTTTCCTCAACCCAATTGTCTATGGGGTAAAGACCAAGCAAATTCGTAACCAGGTCCTGAAAATATTTCTCTCCAAGGAAATATCCTGACCCTTAGTGTGTTCTTCTGTAAGGATTTTACATTGATTCTAAGAAACAGCCTGAATACTGTGAAAAGTTATATTTTCTCTGAATGTATGCATCTGGCAAAGAAGTCTTGAAACTAAATTTCAAATTCTTTTAATTCAAGAAGATATTCAACAAATTCTTAAATACTGAATATCCTGTTTTGTGACCCAGTTAAAGACTTCAACTCTCTTTGCTCTTATTTCAAATGTTTAAGTTTTCTTCTTTTTCTGCTATTCCCTTTAAAGCTAGATTTTCCTCCTGACACCACTTAGGCATATGTAGAGAAGAAAAATGGAGAAAACAGTACTCTATTCTAGGTACTTCCTAGGGCCATATCACATGTCAATACTCTCAACCTATGAAGCCCTCCTACAGCTCTAATTATTACTATGTCCCACTTTTTAATATCTGATTTTTTTAAAAAGATATTTAGATTAAATAAATGTTACATAAAAAATATAGGGGATTCCCATATGCTGCACTCTGTTTTTGAATGTGTATTTTGACAAACTTGGAATAATTTATCTGTTGCTTCATCTAGTTTCTCTGAAACACTGAGGTTTTTTTTGTTTGTTTGTTTTAAATTATATATCCCCCCTTTCTGCTTGTTCTTGCTGTGTTCATTTTTTCCGCGTTCTTCTGTATCTGCTTGTCTCCCCACCGCTGGGGCGACCTGCCGTGTCAGCTCACCACACAGCGGCCTTGCCTGCTCGGGGGCGGCCCCACCTGCTTGCAGGCGGCTGCCCTGCTTGTGGGTGGCTTGTCCTGCCCGCAGGGGCTTGTCCTGCCCGTGGTGGCTTGCCCTGCCTGTGGCGGCTTTGCCCAGCCATGGCGGCTTGCCTTCTCAAGGCAGTCTGCCCACTCAAGGAGGCCCCAGGAACTGAACCCAGGGCCTCCCATGTGGTAAACCGGCGTCCCACCAACTGAGCCACAGCCGGCCCCTGAAACACTGTTTGATATAAAATAATATAATATCAGGAATACCAACGTCAGACATACAAAAATTAAATGAGGCAACCCACACTGGGGAATTTCCATAAGAAATCCATCAGGATAAAGATTACAGAAAACATAAGGCATGTTTACAAATATACTTATTAGGAAAACAAACAAATAGGTGATTGGGACTTAAGAAGAAAAAATCCTTCTAGACTCTTTCTAAAACCCAAAAATTAGAAGTCTAGATTTTAACTCATAGATAAATGCCACTGTATTTAGAAATGAGTATAAATATCTTGAATACACCACTGTATCTTTTTTTTAATTTTTAAAACATTTTTACGTATTATATATCCCCCCCTTTCTGCTTGTTCTTGCTGGTTTCATTTTTGCGTTCTTCTGTGTCTGCTTGTTTCCCCCTGCTGCGGCATCCTGCCGAGTCAGCTCACCGTGTGGTGGCTTGCCCTGCCCGTGGCGGCTTGCCTTCTTAAGGCGGTCTGCCTGCTCAAGGAGGCCCCGGGAACTGAACCCGGGGCCTCCCATGTGGTAAACCGGAGCACTACCAATTGAACTACAGCCAGTTCCCATACTATCTTATTTACGTTTGTATGAGTAGTATATTGGGCAATAGCTAAAACTTCTTAGACTCTAGGTAAAAATGATATTGAAAGATGGACAAATTAAAACATTTCCTGTTGCTGATATGTGGTATTGAAAACCAACAAATACAGAAGGTCTAAGGTCATAGGCAGCATCACTGTACAGAAAATCTGCATACCAGGGAGTTTATTTCAGTATTCTTAAGGTAAATAGAGATGAAGACTTAAAATAATCACTATGTATACTTGAAATAAAGTAAGAGCCAAACAGAAACCTGGCATATGAGAAACTGACTCTCAGAGCACCTACTTCAGATCATTCTTCATGCCTTCTGCTCCATTGCCCACATACTTTCAGCCTCTCCCAAGATGCTAAGTCACTGGAGATTAAGCTTAAATTTTCTTCAACCAATCTTAAAAATTAAAAGCCAACAAAATAATATTAAAGAAATTAAGTAGACAGAGAGATACATCTGGATTTCTAATTTTGGAAATATGCATAGTCAGAGAAAGAAATAACCCATGAAATACTCTGCTATGAAAAAGGAAGGAACCATATAATTCAATAGGCTACATCTAGTATAATTTTGAAAACAGAGAACTTTTTCTAATAAATCATAAATCAATTTTTCATGATTTACTTGTTCTTTTAAAAGTCATGTAAACAGGAACTATATAAAGTAAGAAATTAAAAATGAAATTAAAATTGTTAAAATATCGTGTAGCTGATAGGCGAGCATATGAAAAATATTAAATGAAATAAGAGAATAGAAAATAGTTGAAATAACTCATTTTAATTCTGCACTAGAGCACTAAATATTTCAGTAAATTGTGGCATTGATGGTACAAAATTTGAATAATTCATGAGAACATTATCCAATAAGAAAAAAAATGACAAATATATGAGTTCTTTCAGAGAAGTATATGATGATATGTATATGATATTTTTGAACAAGAAACCTAAACAAATGCAATATGATGATGAATACATTAATCCTGAGTGAATCGAAGACCATATGTAAAGGTACAAGTGATAAAAATGAATCAAAGCACACAAAATAAAACACCTACTCTTGTATAACTCAAATGGAAAAGGAATAAATCAACATCTATATATCAGGCAAAAAAGAAACACATATATTCTTGGGATACATGGTTTAATTTATCCTCTGGATAAAGTGGTGGTGAACAGTCAACTGCAACATGAAATGGAAAGCAGAATTTTAAAATGAAGAATATATGCTATAGGGGAGCATTTGTGGCTCAAGGGACTTCCCACATAAGAGGTCCTGGGTTTGGTTTTAGGTGCCGCCTAAGGAAAACAGAAACAAACAACAAGCAAAAACAAACAGGGCTCCTGAGGGCTCTAGAGACATCCAGGCACTATAAGCAGGAAAGACAAGCTCCAGAATTTGGCACCCTTTTTTAAGTGGTCCTTACTCTAGAATTTATGCTCCCCAGTGTAACAGAGTTAGACTCATACATTGTTTCCTTTTTATTTGAACCTATAAATAGCACTATACTTATTAAATATGTGTGCTAGAGACTTAAATCTTTGGTTGGTTCATGTGCCAGTTGAACCCTGAATCTCAGCAGAGTTGCAGGAACTACTCTCTAGTTCATTGGACTCACTCAGGACAACTAACAAGGAAATGATGATGGACAACAACCATCCCAAGGGACAAAGAAAGTCTGCACTGCAAGCAAGATAGTTCCTTCCATCTGCACTGTGGCACCTAGGCCCACTCTCAATTAAAAACAGAGTGGGCATCACCATCCCAAAATCTTCAAGATTGGGGAATAAAAAACGGACTAAAGTACACTTATTATTTTTCTATTACAGACTTATTATGATTCAGGCAATGGAAGAATCGAAAAGGCAGTGGACACCAGAAGTTCTGAGGGGAGGGAGAGGGAAGAATGGGTGTAATATGGGGGCATTTATGGGACACTGGAATTGTGCTGCATGATGTTGCAATGACGAATATAAGCCATTATTTATTTTTGTGATAACCTACAAAATTGTTTGGGCTAGAATGTAAACTATAGTCTACAGTTATTAAAAAATTAAAAAAAAAAACAAAAGTCATAAAATCCAACTCAGGGGAGCTGATGTGGCTCAGTGGTTGAGCACCAGTTTCCCACATACAAGTTACTGGGTTGATTCCCCAGCCCCTGGTACCTCAAAAAAAAAAAAATATATATATATGGTATAAATATGATATGAAAGGACTGTGGATTGGCTATCAAAGCATTTAATCCTATAGTTAATTAAAGAGAATAATAACAGGGTATAGTAGTTTAGCAACTATTTTTTGCATACAAAATACAAGATTAGACATGTATAAATTAATGAGTATGAGTTTTAATAGAAAACACAAGCAAGGTAATATACTTCCCTTATATGTGAGCAGGTAGTTACAATGTAACCTTTGTTTTAGATGATTAGAAAAAATATATAAAATAGTCACTATCGCAGCTGTATTTTTTCCTTTGTTTTTTGATATATTACTCATTTACAAAAAAGTGAAAATAATAAATCATTATAAAGCCAACATCCATGTAACTATCATCTAGGTGAAGAATTAAGTAATTGCTAGATCTTCTCAAGTCCTCTTTGTCTCTTTATTATCACAATCCCTTACTCCCTCCAAAGGAAATAAATTGTATATTATTTTTTCCTTGTATTTCCATATATTTTTATAACCCAAGAATGCATCACTAGACTGTATATTTAGTTTTGCCTTTTTAAAAAATTTTATATAAATGGAATCATGAAATACATATTTTGGGGTGTCCATCATTTGTGAGTCATTCAGGTTATTGTTTGTGTCTCTAGAGTGTTCATTTTTATTGCTGAATAATAAACCATGGTATAAATATACTACAATATATTTATTTATCCATCCTATGTTGCTGGGCATTGAGAAGACTCAATTATGAAGAATATATTTATAAACATTCTTGTATATGTATTTTGTGAAAATAAAATGCTCATTTCTGCAACTAAGAGTCAAATTGCTAATTCATAGGGTTCTAACAACTTTCAACAGTAAGAGATAATTTTAAAATTTTCTGAAAAAAAATGACTGCATCAAATAAATCCACCAACAGATTAAATAATCTGCATTTGACATCTTTTCTAACATTTGATATTGTCCTTTGTCATTTTAGCCACTTAGTGCATATATAGTTGTAACTGTTGGTGATTTTGTTGGAATTCCCTGATAACTAATGAAATGAATCAAATTTTCATATATTTCCTGCCTACTTGGATAGTATTTTCTACAAATTAAAGATCCTTGTCCATTTTCTATTGGTGTGCATGGTTTATGAAGATATAAGTATTCTTTATATGTTTCGGATGTAATCCTTTACTATTTTATACATACTGAAAATATACTCTATTCTGTAGTGTATATTTTCAAACTCAATTTATGTGGAAGAATATGTAGTCTTAATTTTAATGTATTCCCATTAATTCCTTGTGCTTTCCATGCTTTAATTTTTTCCTATTATGTGTCTATGAACATATTCACCTTATTTATTGTTTTTTTTCATTGCTTTTTAGTTATAGGCGACAAGAGGCTATTCCATTTTTTTTACAACTTTATTGTGAGTTTTAAAGTATACTACCTGGTGAATTTTGAAAATATCACATGTCCATGAAACCATCATTTCAATCAATGCACTGAATATATCTATCACTCCCCAAATTTCCTCATGTGCATTTGTAATCCATCCTTCCATCTATCACTGTCTCCAGGCAGTCACTTAACTGCTTGCTATCCTAAAGGTCAGTTTGCATTTTCTAGAATTTTTTATGCAATTTATATGCAATCTAGGTTTTAAATGCAATCCTACCATATGTCATTGATTTCTTTATCTGGTTTCTTTTACTGAGTATAATTATTTTGACATTCATTATCAATAGTTAGTTCCTTTTTATTACTAAATACTAGCATTCCATCATGGCCTTATCACAATTTGTTTTTTCCTTCACTTCTCCATGGCCATTTGAGTTCCTTCTATTTTGGGGCTGTCATTAATAAAGCTGCTATGAACATTTATTCACAAATCTTTGTGTGGTCCTATGGTTTTTCTGTTGAGTATATTCCTATGCATGAAATGGTTGGGTTATAACTTTGGAAAAGAGTTTGACAGGTATCTTCCAAAGTTGAAATACCTTGCATCCCCACAGGAGTTCATGAGAATTCCAGGATTTGCCAATATTTGATAAGTTTTCATTTTTAGCGATTTTTATTTGTATGTAATGGTATATTTTTGTGGGTTTAACTTGCATTTCACTAATGACTAATGGTACTGAACATTTTTCTTGTGTTTATTGGCCATCTTTATATCTTCTTTTATGAATCCTTTGCCTATTTTCTTATTGCATCATTTCTCTTCTTGCTGTACAGTTTTAAGGGTTCTTTATATATATATATTAGACCCAAGTTCTTTTTCTGATAAGTGTTGTAAATAATTTCTCCCTGTCTGTGGCTTGCCTTTTTGCTTTATTAATGATATCTTGAAAGACACCTGAAAAATACTTGAAAGAACAAAGGAACAAAAATTTAGTGTTTTAATGGAATCCACATTTATCAATTTTTCTTTTATACTTTATGTCTTAGGTTGTATATCTCAGACATCTTTTCCTACTACCAAGGTCACAAATATTTTCTCCTATGCTTTTTTTCATAGAATTTTATTGTTTTATCTTTTACATTTAGGTCAATGAAAGTTTGAGTAAATTTTTCTGTAACATAACACTCCATATTTATTTTCCTTTTCCATATAGACTTCTAGTTGATACAGCATCACTTATTGATTCCCCTATTGAATTACCTCAGCACCTTTGTTGAAAATCCACTGATTATGTATCAATGGGTATGTGTCTATCAATAATAAATTGTTATCATCACTGTAGCTCTATGATAAGTCTTGAAATTAGATTGGTTAAAGCATCCTAGTTTGTTCTCTTATTTAAAAAGTGTTTTATTTTTCTTCCTGGGTCTTTTGCATTTCCACTTAAATTTCAGAAATAGTTAGCTTGTCAATATCTCTAAAAGTGCCTGCTGAAAATTTGATTGGGATTATATTTAATTTACAGAGCAATTAAGGGAGATTTTTCATTTTAACAATATTGTGTCATATATCCATGGACATATGGTATTTCCTTATTTCCTCTTCCTAATTTTGTCTTCAGCATTTGTGATTTTCATTTTAGATATCTTAAATGTCTTTTAAAATCATTTATTCCTAAATATTTGTATGTTTTGTTGTTATAGTAAATACACTTTTAATTTTTGTTTTCAATTGTTTGTTGCTAGTCTTTAATAATTCAATTTATTTTTTAATTAAATTTGTATCCTGTGAATTGCTACTCACCAATTAGTTCTAGAGAGTGGTTTTGGCTTCTCTGGGGTTTCTTGCATAAACTATCATATCATATGCAAATAAAATAGTTTTATTTCTTATCTTCTGATCTTTATATATTTTAATTATTTTTTCTTGCCTTATTGCTATTATTAAGGCCTTAATACAATATTGAATAGTAGTATTGACAGTGGACACACTTGCATTATTCCCAGTCTAATGGTGAGATTCTCATTTTTCACCATTGTGCATGATATTAGCTGTAGGTTTTCATTAATGCCTTTATCAGCTTGAAGAAGTTCCCTACTCTTCCTGGTTTTCCGAAAGTTTTTTTTTTAAGGTATTGGGGGCTGGGATTGAACCTGGGACCCTGTATGTGGGAAGCTGTTGCTCAACCACTGATCACACTGGATTTCCTGAGTTGCTTTTTTTTCATTTGTTTGTTTGTTGTTTGTTTTGTTTTATTAGGAACCTCCAATATGGGAGGCAGGTGCTCAACTGCTGAGTCACATCCGCTGCCCTCTGAAATCTATTTTATATGATAATAAATTTTTCACTTGCTTTTCCTGCAACTATTGAAATGATCATATGAATTTTGCTCTTTACTTTATTAACATGGTGAATTATATTGATTGATATTTTTTTAACCTAATATTTAATTTACTTATATAATTGTAATAATAAGCATAACAGACATACACAGGTTTATATGCAAACAGGTGGCTCACGGCAGGCTCAAAATTCAGCTGGTAAGAAGCTAAGAGAGAGGAGCTGAAAGGGGCCCAGCTTACTTCCTGAAAGCCTCAGTCAGTGTGTGCTGGGCAGAGGGAGACTGGCAGTGAGCTCGGCAGGTCAGAACGGTAGAATATGGGTATTTTTTTTTCATTTATGCATTAATTAAAAATAAAGGTTAAAAAGCATGTATATTTTCAATTAAACTATATATTAAACTTGAGTAGAAAAGTTCTGAGAATAAAGGAATTGCTGAAAATTCTATGATATCCTTCTCTAGGAAGAACTATATTCCCTTATTCCATGCTTTCTTAGAAAGGAAGTAAATATGTGCATAGATAGTTTGCTCTCCTGTTAACTTCCTAAGCCTTAGTATTTTCCTGTCCTCCCTATCCCCTTCCAAACACACACCTTCACCCTAGAATCACTGAAATACCTTCTGGACACCCTCTGACTATCTTTTGGATGGCTAAGTCTAAACACACAAAGAGGCAATTACTTGTAAAGTTCTCAAATTCCTTTCCTTAAAAATCATGGGATAAAGCTCTGTCTATTTGTTCAGGAATGGAATGGAGCCTCATTCTATGTATTCTCTTGCCTTGGATGCCCCATTTCTCTATCACAAGATGAATTCTGATATCTGGTGCTATGAGAAGCACTATTGCCTTATTTGACTAAGATAAGGTGCCATCTCCTGGCCAAACTAGTAGACACGTCATGATCCATGAGGATTCAGCAAGAAGATAGCTCTAAGAAAAGGTGGCTGCTCTTCTGACTTTCCATCTCTCCTGGCCCTGGGGAATAAACAGTATCTCTCAGGATTTGCCAGAGGCTGACGAAACTGATTAGCAGGTGAAAGTATGTTAGAAAACACAAATCTCCCCTAACTGGCCTAGCACTGACCAACTTTTCTTTGAACCAGTCACTTCCCATTGCTGCTTCTGGATAATGAGTAAGTGCATAGAATTAGGAATGTGTACCAAGGACAAGTGGAACTGTCATGGTATTTCTTGAAGTAAAAACAAATGTACAGCCAATAAGAGTAGATCCCAGAAAAAAAATTCCAAACCATATCAATGCATTTCTGTATTCTATTATATTTTGCATATTTTGATAAATAGAGTCTGACTTTGAAGTTCTAGGAACTACAATCCAAGAACAGTGATAATTACTTAAGAATTTCCTTGGATCGTTATCATCATGCCAACGAAGAAGTGGTATAGACAAAAAGAGGTTTCATTTATAGGAGACAAGGATCATGAAGGATTGAATCTTTGTGCTCTTTATCTGAAGAAAGGGGAGAGATAATATGGAGGAAACTTGGGTCAATTCAAATAAGTTCTTTCTGAAAGTAAGAGTTGTACTGCAATTATACAGGTAGGTGTGGGAAGGGCATCAAAATACATGTAATTACCTGACAAGAAGCTACACCAAATAATCTCATTTAGAAAAGGCAATGTGGTTGAAAAATCTCCAAAACTTTCCAATTTAAAATTTGTGAGGAGATTTACGGTCTATGGGGGACATAGAGGAACGCAGAAAATGATTTGGAGGTGATGATCTATGGAAAAATGTTTATGAATGCTTAGGACAACAACACTTAAAAAACTGATGATCATTTTGATTTAAACTTAGGTAACTTTTCCTGCTTTCACTTTCTCAATAAATATTCATTGACACATATTCTTGCCTGGTCTACAACTACAACTATTGTTCTTTGGTGGAATATGGTTAGTGGAAAGTGTGATGTGTTCCCAGAAACACTCTTTATATTGCAATGAGAATTTTGTTTTGCAGACTTCTCTGTCTCTGCTGCATTCCAAAGCATTTTCACCTGAATGCATCTCTGTGGTTATCAATTATTCTTGATGGAATCCCATGGATGTTGCTCAGAGGAGGAACACTCTCTTTTATGCTTCTTGTTTCAGCTTTCCCAGCAGATGAAAACTTAGAACTTTCTATATCCCTTCAGGAGAATGTAGCCATATAAAGATTATCTATACTAAAGCTGTCTCCAAATGGGAACCTAAGCTTCCATCATCATTAACTTAACCTTCCCTTGAACAATTAAAGCATCTTCCTCTTTGTACTTCTATAGGGAGAACCAAGCTCTTGCTTCTTCTAAACAGGTACCCATGAATCCCCTTTTTTTATAAAATAATATTTTCACTCTATCCTTCTACATCACATATAAGGAAAAAGCCTGGTCTGAGGGACTTGTAGATGCAAATTAAAAAAAATATTTTTTTATTTTTTATTTATTTTATTTTTTATATTTTTTGTAGAAGCCCATTTTAGTTGAAGAATTCATATATTAGACTTTGTCTTCTTAGTTAGATATACCTTTGTAACAAACCAAAATTATGCAACTACAATTCCCTGTCTGGATGGACTCTGGGTCCCAGGTCAATTTCAAATTTGAAAATTACTTGGCTATAATGAAGTCAAAGGTAAGGAACCATGATTTTAAGGGTGAAGCTGCAGTCCTAGGAAGAATGTCAATTAACTGATATTTTATCAAAGAAGTGTTGGCATCCAGTGCAGAAATAGCTTTTGTGCTGGACTAAATTGAGTGGACACTAGTGAGGAAAGAAACAAACAAACAAAGGTGTAGAGAAATGAAAGAGGTGTGGCCGACAGCATCACGTATCTTAGATTTACTCTGTCTGAAGTGTCACTTCCAATTTTTTTATGATTTCAATGAACAGGTTAGAAGCAGAAAGAGAAGATGGAATGGATGAAGAAAGAGATCAACAGCAAGCAGGTTAATCAACTTGGTGTCATCACAGGGACACTGTCCAAATACCCAGTTTTCATACTGTGGATAACAAGGAGGGAGGGTGAGCAATTTGCCAAGGTTTACAGTGGTGAACTTGTACATGAATCTCCATATTGGTGTTTTCACATTCATTTAAAACCATGATGATAAGTTGATAAAGTTGATCCCTCTGATTCTGTTATATAATGTGACTATATGAGAATAGGATACATAAAAGAGTAGAGAAAATCAGATTGAAAAGCTTTGCATATTTCCTAAGAAGAACACTAGACTGCCATGATTATTACCAATGGCTCAGTGTTTATGCCTTCTGTGCTGAAATTTATTGGAATCCCAGGTTTGGAATCTTTACAGTGTTGGATTGGGATTCCATTCTGTGCTATGTACATCACTGCTTTGATTGGAAATTCTCTACTTTTGGTCATCATCAAATCTGAATCCAGCCTCCATGAGCCCATGTACATATTCCTGGCCATGCTTGGAGCCACAGACATTGCACTTAGCACCAGCATTGTGCCCAAAATGCTTGGAATTTTTTGGTTCCACTTACCAGAGATTTATTTTGATGCTTGCCTCTTTCAGATGTGGCTTATCCACACATTCCAGGGTATTGAGTCAGGAGTCCTGCTGGCCATGGCTCTGGACCGCTATGTGGCCATCTGTTATCCCCTGCGGCATGCTACCATATTCACTCACCAACTAGTCACTCATATTGGAGTCGGAGTGACATTGCGGCCTGCCATTCTGG